>PVHP010004781.1:0-69446 GCA_004024765.1 Zapus hudsonius | reverse complement strand
CTGTCCTCAGGGGAGTGTATGGAGTACCACAAAGGACCATGCACCCCCTCGCCACACATATACACAAACACACACCACATTACAAATAAAAAACAATAGTCATAAAGAAATATCTGCCATGTAGGACAGATGAGACTAAACAAAATAGTGCATTAAAGCAGCCAGCACTTCAGGACTCTAAAATGGATTAACAATGTTAGCCATTTTAATTACTATTACTCTTATTACTATTTCACAGTGGATTAGGGACCCTAAACATTTGCGGAAGGAGTCTAGCTAATAAATATTTTAGGCTCTCCAGGATATCCAAATTTTTCTCATATTCTTCATTATTTATTGAGTGTTAAAATTTTTTTCAAAGTATTTAAAAGGCAATAGTCTCTTGGCTCTATACAAAAAAAGATAATTTGGGCTGTTGATTACTAACCCATGTGCTAAACAATAAAAGAAATTTAATGACACTAATAATCAGAAAAGTTCAAAGTAAATGTAAGTTATTAGGAAGAAAAAATTTTAAAAAGAAAAAAATAAGTGTTTATGAAGAGGAAATTGTTAGTCCCATACTCTACCTATGGTTGGTAGCTATGTAGATGTATCCAAAGACAAATATATGTATTTTCTTTCATTCAAAAACTATGTATAAGACCCTTACATCATGAAATACCTGGAAACATTCTTATATGTGGAAACATTCTTATACGTTTGAATGAGAATATTTATGACTCAGATGTTAGTAATGTTGAAGAAATTAGTAATTAAATAGATAGCCATAGAGGATGTAATAAATTATAATGCTTCTACATAATAGAATAATATGCAAATATGAATAATAATAATGGATTTGATGCCACTTTTTTCACCTGAAAAACAGAAGTTATCCTGAACTATCTATGTCTCTCATTAAAAGATTAGGATCTATATACAGTGGATTAATGAGAAGGTGGAATGATGACAGTTTATCAAGAAAATATCAGAAACAAATTCCTTCATTTGTAGACTTTTTTAATCCTTTTTTAGAAAACGCAGTTCAATATAGTTGCTCTTTTTTTTAATTGATTCCCAAGTTATTTATAAAGATTTACCAGTCCATCAAGGCTAGAATAATACACAGGGAATCCATGAGCTATGTTATACATCAGGGGTATAGCTCAGTGGTCCATTGTAAGTTTGTTATATTTCTCTGAGAAGGATCTTCAGAGTTTAAGTTCTTTCCTCCCTCCCTTCCTTCTTATTGTTTTTTTTTATTGTCCATAATGAGTTACAATATTTAGTGGGCAAACAATGAGTTGTTATCCCCAATTCCCCGCTGCCCTCCCCTCCCCAATCCGCTGGATAACCTCCTCCATGGGTCGTCTGGATCAGTCCTTGTGACAGGGGACCATGGATTGCCTAGTATTCAGCCAGGTTCTCCTGGCCATGCCTCTGGATAATCTCCTCCACCATGGCTCTCACAATCTTTCTGCTCCCTCTTCCGCTCAGTTCCCTGAGTCGTGGTCACATCTTGCACTGTAGATCAGTCTTGGAACTCACAGCAATCCTCCTGCCTTGGTCTCCCCAGTTCTTGAATTATAAGCATGAGTCATCATGCCCAGTTTTAATTTCTTTATACATAGGATCAGAACTTTGGATTTGGATTAAAATTCCATTAAAAACCTGGAAAAATGTGTGAAGGAAGCAAAATTTATTGGCATATACTTTAGTATCCACCTATTTTAATTACCTCCCTGATATTTTGACATTTCCTCCTCAACCTATGTATCTTTTCCAGCCCCAAAGTCCCATGATTTTCATTCTGCTGTCTCTTCCCTTCTGCACAGCAGCCCTTCCTTTAGAACATGGCACATTCTTTTAATTATTTACTTAATTCAAGCCATTGCAGCCAATTAGGGTGTTATTTCTCTAAGGTAACTGATATGATATTGGCCTCCAGGGAGAGGTACTTACCTGAAGTAGAGTCTATGTTCAGTCCTTGGATTGCGTGGAACCCTACAAACTGGTTGTTTGTGATTAAGTAAATCATCTTTCATGTGAGATGACATGCAGAAGGCTTCACTTAAGGGCAGTCTACATGCAGATGTTAGCGATGAAATTAATAGCATTAAGAGATCTTACACAATTTAGATCTTAATAGACCCCTCTGGGCCTATGCCTGACTGAAGAACTGCATGAAATTGTGGCTGAAACTTTCTTTCTGACCAGTCTTTGTCCATCGGACTCTATCAGGTCCTTTACTTGCATTTGCCTGTTTATAGTTTCCTTTTTTTCTGAGATTTCCTCACTTCCTTTCTCAACTTCCCCAGTCCAGTGTAACCAAGGAGAAAATAGAATCACCTTGACCCATAGGGAAGTTTGTTGAGTTTTTTGGGAGCATTTGTGGTCAGTGTGTGTGTGTGTGTGTGTGTGTGTGTGTGTGTGTGTGTGTGTGTGTGTCCATGCACATGTCTGTGTCCTCACTTCCACCTTGTTTGAAGCTTGATCACTTGCTCACCTGTTTTCACCAGGCTAGCTAGATTCCCAGTGATTCTCCTGTCTGTCTTCCTCCCTGTCCCAGGCACATTGGGATTACAGACAGGAGTAAGGCAGTGTCTGGCTGTACCTGAGTTCTGGGGATCTGAGCTCAAGCTTGAGAAGCAGCACTTTATACCCTGAGTTATCGTTTCTCCAGCCAGGGAAGTGCTATTGTTTTTAACCCAACCATAGGAAGTAGTGAATTCACTCCAGATTAATCAAATGAACACATCTTACATTTTAAAGGATAAGAATTCCAAATGAGGGGGGGGGCGGGAAGGGAAACTACGTAGGCTAATGGTTGGTTTACCAATAAGAAAAGACAACAAAAAGAATGTGAAATGAGCAAACATGAGTGATAAAGCTACAAGACCTTTGGTATAATTCTTTGATGATCAATTGTATGCGTGACCTTCAGAAGAAACTTACCTATGTCACAATTTGTTGACAGGCCAGTGTGTGACATTTTGACTAAAGGACCTAGTTACATTGTGAAAAGAGGAAGCTACCCTTTAGGTAAAGAATGTAAACAAATGTCTTCAACTGAGACATTTTTGAAAGAGCTCAAGAGACTTGCACTAAAGTGCACGAGGGTGACATTCTTGGCTAGTTTAGAAATGAAAGATCATTTTAGAATCTTTGAGTTTGCTGTTAATTTTTTTCCAGATTTATATGGAAAAGTCCAGTGGATACAAATTGATCACTTCAACAAAGAATTAGAAAACCACAGCAATACTAAAGGAAGGGACTGGAGCAATAAAAAACAAACAGAGTTTTAAACATTCAACCTTTTCTCAACTATGATGAAGAATAAAGAGAGTAAAGAGGATGTCTGAAGCCCCTACTCACCTGACCACAAAGGGTATTCAAAATTCCCCCAATTTAAAAGTACACCCTGGGAAAAATTAGAATATTTGAAAGGGATTGAAATTTCCAAGGAGAAAGTTATGAAACATCTCAAAAAATGCACCTTCTCTAGAACAGCAGGACTGGATGACATTTAGCAATTAACTCAGAGAAAATAAAGAAATGTGCAATAGCAAAAACGCTGATGAGTTTTATATAAAACAGAGTAATCTGTTTTGGCCTTGAACAGCTGTTAACAGTTCCTTCAAAGTCACTAACTTGCAATCAGCTGAAAGTTCTGTTCTAATATCTATGTACCTGCTCTGGGAATTGAGGAAAAGGGAAATCAAAACAAAAAACACCTAACGGTGAGTTTCATATTTAATAGAGATTCGCTAAAGAAATGAAAACTATTTTTTAAATACTTTATTTATTTATTTGAGAGGAAGTGAGTGAAAGAGACAGAATGGGCTCACCAGGGCCTCCAGCCACTGCAAATGAACTGTAGACACATGCGCCACCTTGTGCATCTGGCTTTAGGTGGGCACTGGAGAATCGAACCCTGGTCCTTCTGCTTTGCAGGCAAACACCTTAACTGCTAAGCCATCTCTCCAGCTCAAGAAAAAGAATTTTTTAGAATGTCAAATTCTAATAAAGGATCTTTGAAAAAGCTTTGCAGCCATGGCTTTGGGTGTTTCTTCCTCAAAGGGAAGTGCATTGGCGGGGAAACTATCCAGCACATCAGCCTGTCTTTGAATCATCAGGTCCTACAAGATGAGCATCCTGCACTTTTATGAATGAGAAGCTCTAATGGGCATCTCTGACTCTCTTGCTGAATATTTTATCTTATATAAAAGGAAAACTTCATTAAAAGTATGCTAGGCATTCTTTTATTAGAAAATGTTGGGTATTATTGATATAAAAAAAGCTATACTCTAAGTGATTTAAATTTGCTTATGGCTCTTTACAAAAGTCATTATCAACTAGCTGAAGGTTGCATTTCATCACAAATAAATATAGAACAGCAAACACTAGCATCCATCACAAAGAAAGATCATACTTTGAGGTCCACCCAAAGATACTGATTATATCAAATTTACACTTTTGAGGAGATCATTTAATATGTTAGCCTAACCTCATTCCAAGACAAATAAAAAACATATTTTGAGGACGGACTTTGTGATTATGGTGGACAGAGTGTGTTATGGTTTTTAATGATCACATGTGGGTTTCTGGCCTACAAATATAAATAAAAGTAATATATAAATGTGAAAGTCATACAAATTTACCATCATTTTCTTCTATGGTTCGACTGCCAGCCCTGGAGAGTTACAGCAAGATTGATCTAAAAGGAGTAAGACATGGTTTTCATAAGGCTTGCATAACATTAAAAAGACTGTGTTAATAAATCATCTAGATCATTTTATTCCATGCTGGTTTCACTATTCAAAATGTCAACTTCCTCTCCACCCCATACCCTTTAAAACTACCTCAAGTTCATCCTCCAACTCACAATGACTTCTTTCTCAAAACCCAGGACCTTTAAATTGTATCACACTCATTTGGCAATTAATCATTTGGCAAATATACATGTACATATACATATATATATATCCTGTAATATTTCTTTAATTGGTAATCTGTCTATCCCCCTCCTTCCCCACCTCTGTCTTTCTCTAGCTTATCTTTTAATATATCCCCTAAGCTTTATGTGAGCAAGAATCAAGCAAAGTGAGATGTATGACCCATTGCTTCATGGCATGCAACACAGTGTCTCCCAACTCCTAAGTACTTTACAAAAGCTTTTTAAAATTTGTTGATTTTAAAAGTGAGTCTACCAAAATCTTGGGCTCCCAAAGAGAAACTCACTTTACAAGTGATTTACAAAGAGGCTACTCACAATAGAATCTAACCAATTCAGAAATGTGTATCTCAGGTAACCTATACTGATCTTACTGTCCGATGGAGGTTTTGTTTGTATTTTTCAGGAGGCAACGAGATAGCTGTGGTCTTTCCAATACAACCAAGGAGCTGCAGGCCGATAACTGACATCCTGGCAAGAGATGAGCCACCCCAGACCTACTGTGCAGGATCCACATGGAATCCCCAAGAGAGTGGTGGGATAAACAAGAGACCTATAACCACAGGAATCAGTCAACCCTGGATAAGTTAGCAAGACAGACACCAACAATCTTCAACACAACCTAAAGGAGAAGTACAGAGGCCCCTAAGACCTCAACAATGAAGCAGCCTTAATACTCCCCCACCATGACTCAGGGAACTGAGCGGAAGAGAGGACGGAAAGATTGTAAGAGCCATGGTGGAAGAGAATATCCAGAGACATTGATCCCCCAGTAACAACATACAAAGGGGGGTGGAACCGGGTAGACTCTTAGGCTATCCATAACCCCCTACCCCATGGATTGATCCAGACTGCCCATGGAGGAGGATATCCAGCTGATTGGGGACAGGGAAGAGGAAAATCAGGGAATACCAACACATTATTTGCTCATACAGTGTATCTAATTATGGATATTAAAGACATAATACAAAATGATACAGGTAGAATTTTTTTTTAAAAAAGTGAGTTTAGAACTTCCCTTTGTGCTGGAGGCTTGGCCCGTGCTGGCCAAGACTTAAAGTGACGAGCTATGATGTGCACAGTATTGGAGGTAGCTAGGCAGTGGGGTTGACGGAAACTTAGCAATCTTTCAGGGGTCGTGTGCCAAACCTTTCTTCATCCACTGCCTCCTCCAGAGCTCAGATGTAGGCCAAGTTCTTTAAAAGATAGAAGTAGATGAGACCCTGAAATTCTCAGAGAATTCACCTAGCCACCCAGCCCACAAAAAAGACCACCATGGTCCAAAACCAGTACCAACATGCCTCTCAGCATAGGATTGACAAGGACATGAAGGACAGGACTTGATAGTTGTTGGAGCCTGGAATGCTCAATACTGTTTTAAAAAAAAACAAACATGGAGCATTCTAAATGCTTGTCATCAATTAAAAAAATCACAGGGAGTTTCACTGCCAGCCTGGAAGGAACAGATAGAACTATCTGATACATTTCTTCATATTTTCCTTGAGAAATCAAGAAACATTTTTAGTCATTAAAAGCAAAAGGCCTGTAAGAAAGGTTAGAGAAAGTTTTATACCAAAAAGATGGAATTGAACAAGAGAAACAGTATTGAAAGTAAATGGATAAAAACCTTCTGAGAAATCTTTAATTCTCCTAACTAAAGCTATGGACTTTTGTGCTTTGCATGGTACGTAAAGTTATAGAAATGGGAAATCCTGTTGAAAAGCACATTGGTCATTTAAATGTCATCAATGACATTGAGTCAAATTTAAGAATACAATAGATTATTAGTACCATCATGTTAGAAACCTTCCTGAATACTAAAGAGGTGCTGGTAGATGAGCTTAAATCAAATGCTCTGAAGTCTTAACATAAGTTTAAAAACCACTGAAAAATCATTGGAATTTTTTTGAGGAGGTAAAAACAGAATCAAGATGGCAATTTTAGTACAATGATAACTAGATGTAGGGTTATGTATGATCACATTTAATATTTATATATTAGGTGCATAGGAATTCTTTGGACAGAAGATGATAGCTTTCTTAAATATCATAAAGTTTCAAAAGATTAAACCATCTATTTATGTGAAACCAATAGATTTTAACACATAAACCTCAGATTATAAATATCTGCTGCAGATACAAGTACTGGCTGCCTGGAGGATAATGAGAAGGCTATTGAAGTTCTTCAAACATGTGGTATATCTTCTTGTTAAAGACATGATGGTAATGGAATGGTTATCACAAGTGCTGTGGATGCTGGAAGTTTACATTGAAGAGACATAGGTGTGGCAGTAATCATAATGGCCCCCAGAGATGTCCACCTCTGAAACCTGTGTATAGGTTCTCACCCAAAAAGGATGATCAAGGCTTCAGGTAGAAGTAAGTCTTCTAATCAGCTGACCTTGAACAAGGAGATATTTCTGCATAACTCAAGCAAACCCAATGTAATCTTTATATTTATAACGTAATCTTTGCAGAGCAAACTGGTAGCAAGAGAGTCAATGTCAGAGGGAATGGGTGTGAGAAGCACTGCACAGGCCATTGCTGGCTTGAAAGATGGAAAATTACAAGCCAATGAATGCTGGTACCCTTTGAGTCTGGCTGAGTGAGGGACAGATCTTCTCTCACAGAACCTCTGTAAAGGGGACATCTCTGCCAACATCATAACTGTGGTTCAGTCAGATACCTGAGCCCCAGAATTATGTTAACAAATTTGTGTTGTAGCCAATAGTTTGTGGTAATATAGTAGAGCCACAATAGGAAATTAATACAGGAGGCACCCGAAAGAGAAGATGAAAGTTTTCTTGTTGCTGTTGGTCTAGGAAGCCAGAGAGATATGTGGATTTTTCTAGGCAATGTTCAGAGCAAACAGAGCAGATCAATACTTTAGAACTTTGCAAGGATTTGATGTGAAGCCCATTTGCTTGAAAGGAAAATACAAACTAAGAAATGAATAAATCTAAGATAAGCCAATATCGTGCATCAGTAGCCCCCAGTACACATTCACAGCCTGTGACTCAAGGTCACGTGTATGAGACAGCTTAGCTTTAAAACCTCTTCACAAGTGAGCCCTCTTCCAGGAGGGCACCCCTTCCATCACAGTGCTATACTATCTACAAGGAATGGCTAAAATGATTCCTGAAGAGGAAAATAAACCAAGAAACAATCTTTAAAAAGGCAGGCTCACAGGGAGGTCTCATCCAAACATTTCAATATGTGCTAAAGCACTGTGTTTCAGAAGATGACAGCCTGTGATCCAGGCCCTAGTGTTTAATAGCCCTCAGCTTACTTATTCTAATCTCAGTTAGACTTCCTGTGGCTGAACTAGAAACCCACTTACCTTTCTGATGGCCGCAGGTACTAAGCCATCCTTTCATCTTGACACCAATGTCCATTTCCTGTCTTTTGAATCTCACTCTGAACCATATCAATTTTTCAAATGCAAAATTCAAACTTGGACATAAGAAGGGCTGGACCAAGGCTGATTGTGCCTGGAGGAAGTCCCAGCACTGCCTGCCACATATCTACAAATGCATCCTAAAGTCATAATGTCATTTATTTTCTCACAGGTAGCAGCATCTCCCACAGAGAGAAAAAAAAAAACTCTTCTTAAATGTTGAAAATAAAAGGCATTATGAGTCCCTGTCTTCCACAAGTCTATACATAAACTCAATTTCTACAAAAAAATAAATAAATCACTCTGAAATACATGACTACAGTTACATCAGAGCAGCTTCCTTATCAAACAATGTAAAAAAAAAAGCCCCTCAAAGTGATTTTCTATATCACTCAGGTCACTTTTATTCACACGCCAGTATCCTTTGCTTCTTTCCTTTATTTTTGCAAAACTCAACTTGACATCAGTGCCTGTATCAGTAGGTGCTAATGAGCAAGCAAAAACATTTTTCTTTCCCAAAAATCCATAGACAAGCATTCAGTGTCAAGGACAGATTTTTCCCCCTATAAGTTTTGAGGACCACCTACAACAGCCATGACAGCTGTTCTAATCGAAAAAGCAAACGAGGCCACAAAGGACTGTTCTATGACCATGGAATCAATTTTCCACTCAATGCATTGTTCATTCTTGGAGACTTTAATGCCAGAATTGATTTTAACAGCCATTATAGAAATACTTAAGTCAAAGGGCTTGCAACCTTTTTTAGCATGACCAATGGAATTTTTTAAATAGATATGTGAATAAATCATTGAGTATGATTCATATGCTTTTTAGAAAAGGTTCTTTGAGTCACTGTCCAGACACATTCTTTACAAGTAGTCAGGTGCACTAAGTAAAATCCTATACTGAGAAGTAGTGCATTAGCTTAGTTTATGCTTATAAAATTATGTTTGAAGTCATTTTCAAACCATTTGTATACTATTTCAGCAAATCTGAGAAAGGCCAATAGGTAATCATTTAGCAAATAATGGGTGATCACTACTCAATTGGAAACCTGAGGAAGAAGTCATGTAAGCAGTCCTGATGACAAAATGTGACCTTAATTTGTGAATAAGACAGACAATGAAAACCCCAGGGATGAGATAGAAACATAAAGAAATAATTGCTGCTCAAGGTCACCAAATTAGAAGTTATCCCATATGAACTAAAATGTTGAGATAATTAATTAGAAAAGGCTTTGCATAGTTTTTAAGTATTCAAAGAGTATAATACAATAATGTTCTTTGTTCATTTGTTCTGATAAGAGTTACTAGGGTATTCCTTGTCTGAAAAGAGAAATACACATAAAGTGAAATCTAAGCTGTAATTAACATGAATAAGCAATTGGAAAGGGATGCATATTTCCAGACATTTTTACACATGGAAAGTTTTTCTGTAACTGGTAGTAGACGTTTCTATCAAGGCAAATTTCTGATGTTTAAATCACAACAAAAATGGTTAGAGTTATTTTATCCAGAATTTTACAATAAGGTTGAGTTCATTTTTGATTGAAACAACAGATCCTACATCATATTATTAGGTCATATTAGAACCCTTCTACTTTACTGTCACATTCATCAGCTTCTAAAAGTGTAACCGAGTCTGGTCACCAAGTCTGCAGTGCATTTAAACTCCATGAAGTGAGCAGTGCTGTACAGTACCGGCAAGCACCCACCAGAGTACTCAGTACCATGCCTGCTCATATGCAGTTGTCCTCATGTATTATGGGGTTTGTTAGAGACACAGACATGACATCCACGTTACAATGAGCACTTACTTATCTACGTCATTCTGTATGTACCATCCAGCTGGTCTTTAACTCTATTGGGGAGTTTCAACGAGGCCCAAAGAGAATGGGCAGAGGATGATTTCTTTTATCACTATTGTTCAATGCAGATGTTGAATGAAATCCATTAATAGTTCAGCTGAACATGCCTTCTTCCAATTTTCCTTTTCAATATATACAAGACAGAAAAGGCTTCCAGGGTAAAATAATTTCCGTTCAATTCCAGGGAAATGTAGGATTTCAATGCCTTAAAAATACTACTTCTTAACATGTGCATAGTCCCATGGGAGGAGAAGACAGTATATTTATTGATTTAATAGTCAATAAAAACTCGCAAGCTGGATGCATTGATGGACTCACATCTAATATTGAGAAAGCCGCTGGTATTAAAAGTGCATTAAAGTCATTTATAGAAGACTCCAAATGAAAACTTTAAGAAAGAAAGTAGTTTGCATTTGCTCTTGGAAGCTGGAGAGAATAAGTCAGCTTGACTGAGAATGGTAGGTCATTAAGCAATATGAAAAAAAGATCTATTTCAATATGCATTAAAAATGGCATCATACCTGTCCAAGGGGGCCCCTCTGACTCAAGGAAGCACTCACTGTGAAGGTGGAAATGTTCAGTCCTCTTCAGGAGTTGATTTGGTAATCTGGAGTCTGACTCCACATTCTGCAAACAAAAGATATGCCAAGGCCTCACTGAGGACCAGCATGACGTTCAAACACCAAACATGTAAGCTTCTTATGTGATAACTCTGTATTCTGTTACTTTCTGCCTTAAAGGCAATATGTACTTTTGGCTTTGTTTGTAGAATATTGTATATAATAACAGCATTTCTAAAACTGGTAAATCCCTGATGTATCTAAATAGTAGTTTCTGCATTTGGGTGATCATACTTTGGATAGAATGAGTTGTGTAAGACTATTTTGATTCTACCTTAAAATGATTTGTAAATTCTGACCTATATTTATGGGCCTCAAGAAATACTTGGAAATTTAAGGCTATGTATTAAAGGCAACGATGAACATAATTCTCAAAAAGTGTTAGACAGTCAGCTAGATTTCAAATGCCTATTTTCTAAATATACTTAATTTCTGAATTTGCCTATTTTCTAACAAAATCTTTAAATATACTTAATTTCTGAAATGGAGCACAATTATAAAGACACAGACCTTTAATTGACAATTTGAGAATGCTCTCTGCAACTCCTATATGTCACCTAACAAATTCCTAGAGATAACTAATTCCACCACAAATCTAACCTCCTTTGGTTAAAATCCCATATTCAATAATAATGCCTTATGATGTATTCTGCATGTAAATATTTGCCATATACAATGTTTTGAACCATCACCAGTTTAGCCCTTCCTTACAAATTATTCTCATTCTTATTGTACAAATTAATTAACCGACACATCAAGAGGTTAAGTAACTTGCTCACAATCTTACAACTCGTGAATGGGAAAGCCTCCATTGGATTCTACACATCAAACTTCTGATTTCCTGTTCTTATCCATAGGACCTTGCTGCCTTGGAGAAACATAATATCATTCTTTCTTTTACTGACCAGTCTGCTTTCTGCTTTTGTACACATCACTGTCTAAAGTTGTTCAAATATTGGTTAGTTTCAAAGAATATTCGATTTATTAAGCATACTCATTCAAATTCTTCCCTCTTTCCCTTAGTGTCTCTATCACCATGAACAGGCTGACCTCTGTCATTTCTTGTCTAATTAAATATAGAAGAAGCTTAAGGACAGCTGCCATTTGTACTACACGATGTTAATTTATGCAAAAATAGCATTGCTGGTGGATAACTCAAAAGCATGAATGCAGCCTATGATTTCCCATCTTTGCAACTTGTATTTGAACTTAGAAGAAACATGGTATTTATTCCTTTCCTTTCTCCATAGCTCTTACCTTGAAATAATCTCTTTTCAACATTTAAATAATACTGTGGATTTGAATATTATCATTTTCCAATTTCGAGTTCTCAGAGTAGAGGAGGAAGGGGGCTGTTCTGAAAGCTCCCCTGCAGCTGTCTACACCGTTCATCTCCCCTTTCTGACCGGGACTGATACTGTCTGGCTAAGAGGCGAGGCAAAGGAGAAATAGTGAATAATCGCAGCTCTTGGCACTCACCCAAGTAGACTAATATCTGCATCGTCTCATCTTTACATCAGCTATGAGCAGTGCCCGATGGGACAAGCAGGATTACTCATACAAAACTCCAGCCTGCATTAGGACCCAGTTTAGGACACAGGTGCCGATGTGATCAAAGCAGCCGCCTCCACTTTCTACTCTTCCCTTCCCTCCATCTTGAAAATTACCCTTCTCTTTCTATCCTGCATCCCTTCAGTTACTTTCCTCCTGGTCCCTTTTGCCTTGTCCTCGTTCCATGTAAGCACAGAGAGCAAGTCAAACCGTATAGGTCATCAGAGCACATAATCCACACTTAGGTCATCTGTAATGTTAGTGCAAAGAGGTATGATGGTCAGGAGAGGAGAGCGAGGGTGGGATGCTGTAGTGAGCAAGTCAATCCAGAAAGGTAGGGGACGATGGATGAGGACTCTGCTCAGCACTCCAGTGCTGATTTCCATAACAGCCCTGAGCCTTCAGTCCGCGTAGAGCACTGGACTCAGAAGGCATTGCTGGATCCCTGAACACCTGATCACACTCAACTCTCCCTACAGAGAGCGACTCTTGCTCTCACCAGGATCCAGTTCTCGTTTCTTCCAAAGAGCAAAATCTGAGCAAAAAGGAGCCTTTGTCTCTTCCTAAAATAATTGACCATGGTTTGTTAATTTCTTCTGAAAGGAACATTTTTAAAGTCCAAATTCTTTCAAAATAGAAGCTTCTACTAGAAAAATGTCAGCAGCCCCATATTTTTAAAACTCGGGTTCTTTTTAGTTTAGACTTACTGCCTTACTCTTCCAGTGTGAAATATTTTCTCATGGAGCAACCCTTTAAAGTCAATGTGCTTGGCTAAGTGGACGAACCAGAAAACAATTCCGTATCAGTGAATCACAGGCTCAAGCATTTTAATAAGAAAACACCATGTAAGGACTTGTTACAGAGAAGAGAATATGCTTGATTGTTTTGCTGCTTTTATAATATAAAAATAAGTGGTTCTGTTCATGAGGTATTGTGATGGATAATTTTGAACTATTTTATTATTATTTTATGTGAATGAATATTTGTGTGTGCATGTGTGAATGTGGGTATGCACATGCCATGCACACAGGTAAAGGTCAGGGGACAACATTCAGTCAGGCCACACCCACCTGCCTCATTTGAAGCAGGATTTCTCCCCCTGTTTTCTTACTCTGCTGTGGTCTGCTGAAGTAGCCAGAAATTCCCTGTCTCCATCTCCCCTCTCAAGGTCAGCTCCAGCATGCCCGGATTACCCACCACGATTTACAGCATTTTGATTGTAACATGTTTTTCTTTAACATGGTATCTGGGGGTGAACTTGAATACCACAGCTTAAGCAAAGAACCCTTTATCCATCCACTGAACCATCGCCCCAGCTCCCATGATGGTTAATCTTAGATGTCAACCTGATTGTATCTGGAATTAACTAAAACAGCCTCTTGGTGTGTCTGCGCCTGGCATTTCCAGGAAAGATTAACTGAGAAGGGAGGACCTTGCCCCAGAGTGGGTGTTACAGATATAAAGAGGTCCAAGAAGCAACGCTGCTTGGTTACCTGCCTTCCCTTCTTGCTGGTGAATCTAGCCCATTGTTGCTACCAAGTGCTGTGCCCAGTGCTGTCCCCCAATGTGGTCCGAAGACCCTCATCTCCCCAGCAATCCATCCACATTGGGAATGGTGAAGCATCTAGCCTGGTAGACTGAGAAGTGTTCAGGCTCTCACCCTCCCCAGGGTCCAAACAGCCATCGTTGAGCTCCCCAGCCCATATCATGTAAATCCATCTAATGATCTGCTTTCACAGTATACATTCATTCTATCATTCGATCAGCTCTGTTGTTCTAGAAAACCCTGAGTGATAAAGATGTCCTCTTTGAAATGCTTATTTTAGGTTATTATTGATTGTTCTCTCTCTCTCTCTCTCTCTCTCTCTCTCTCTCTCTCTCTCTCTCTCTCTCTCTCTCTCATGCTCTACTAATGAGTCACATCCCCAGTATATATTAGTTGTTTTTTGCTTTAGCATATCCGTTTCCTCAGACATAGAATTACAAATAAAATTAGACAATTCTTACATAAACTTTTTTCTATTACTTCTTAAATATTCAGGGTAAAGAATCATATAACAGCCCCTCTGCATAAGAATTGTATGAAGTGTATCAAGAATTGAAAGAAATCATGATAGATTTAACTGATAGGCACGATGAGATTTTTTATTAATTCCATTTCATACTTAAGTTGATAGCTATAAAAAGTGATGAGTACATAATCGGGGGAGAAAAGCACTCTCTTGCTTTTCTAAATTGTTCCAGTGTAACTTCTTAATTAAAAATAACATTGTATACAAAATCAAATAAATAAACAAACTCTTTGTCATATCCCTGTTGCCATTTAGAAAAGGCAAGGCTTCTCTGGTACCATCAACTGTTTCTTTCTTTAACTTCCTCAATGGATTCTGACTTCCTACTCTGCATGCTTATGGAACTCACTGATGATTCTCTTCTGATGCTCACTCCCATCACATTTCTCTGTCTCTGATGCTAGAGACGATGCAGAAAGTTGGCATCCAGAACAGCTTTCCATCTTTCCACTTCATCAAATCCCATCATTGTCTAATCACACATGAGAGCATCCTTTTCTCTATGAAAAGTATGAAATTTTCTTTTCTTCTGTTCATATTTAATTCTAATATTATTTTAGGTCTGAAATGCTGGCAATGGTAGCCTGCATATAAAAGCTATGCAAATGAAGCATTATCACATAGATAATATATGTGAATAACCATGCAGTTAGCTATGTAGCCAAACCAGAGATGCATGTAAGGGCAGGCCATCCTGAAAGCACTGGGAGGGCCCACACTGCTAGGCTTCTGATAGACATCAGCACTCAGAAGGTTGCCTTTCTCTGTGTAAATGAATGTTGCTGAATGACACAAAGAAAGCTGTTTTGATGATACATACAAATATTCAAAAAGGAAGTGCTTCTCTGTAGACCATTGCTCAATCCTTCAAACTCTCTCTCTCTCTCTGTAAATTACAATATCTCATAACCCTATCAAGAGCTCAGTTTTTATGTTAAAGCATTCCTGCTACTTTCTAATGGATCAGTTAAAATTTCGTTCATTTTTACCTAGCCAGCAAATCCCCGTTCCTGTTTACAAATAAGACACCAGGAGGTTATTTGATCTCCTAAGAATAGTGTGAGGAGAGTTTGGGATCAGATAATGTTCAAATACTATCAATAAGAGACAGGTTTCTGAAGGATCTCAGGCTTTGTAGCCAGTAAAACTATCATTTGTAGAGGAATATGAGGTCTTATCAAATGCTAAATATTTCACTATAAACCTCTGTTTGTTGTCTCGTAGTGTTAGAAATTCTTCCCCCTTTACTCATGTGGGTGCCATAAATTTTACCTTGAAATATACAAGTGCTCTTTGTCATATAAATGAGGTCATTATTGATTGGCCTAGGAAATGGACTGAAGAACATTGAAACTCCATTCCCTTAGGAAAGTAACATTTTCATTGCAATAATAAAAATAAAAATAAAATATTCTAAATGCAGAGCTGTAATATTTCCTCTCATCTCTGTTCTCTGAAAGTCTCTTAAACAAAGCTTAATAGCTGGCTTTAATTTAAGAAAAAAAAAGAAGCCTTGGGTCAAAAAAAATCAATTTTGGAAGTAGTAATATCAATTTCCTTGGCAGAGTTGCTGAAATTGAGTTTTTATTGACTGTGAATCTGAGTTAGTAAGAAAAATTAGTGATATTAGCAAATTGTTCTACTATGCAAATCCTGATCATAGAGTAATGAACATTCATTGTTCACAGGATGGATGTGAAAAAAAAATTTGAAGACTCTGATATGATGTACACTGTCCTTGCCTTTGACATTCTGACCTTAAAAACCTTAATGACTTAAAAAATCTATTCAACTTCTTCGTTACTCTGTGCTTAAGTTATTTTAATTTCTTAAGGAAGAAAAAGAACTGAGACTAATAATTCAAAGAAAAATAAAAATGTTCTTCCTTTTAATGTACCATTTCCTTAACTGTATGCTGGTATTGAGCGGATCCAATAACCATCCTGTGGGGCCTTTACTTCTGGGTCCTTTATGTGTGAGGACCTAAGTTATGAGGAAACACTGGCCTAATGGAAACCAATTGGCTTACTATTACAATCCGTTAATTTACTTGGTCCCATCAATGGGCCTGCTGATGACAAGCTGTTTTATGCTCAGATACCGATCATCAGATGGACATTTTTGTTACTCATTGATTCTTCTTTGTTTCTTATTCTTTCCAAGTAATTTCCATTCACTCTGTGAATTTCCAAAGTTTACTATGCAATCCTCCATTAAAACATCTCTTTCAGAATGAAAGCACTCTGTCTGGTGGCAATGTAACTATCATCTCGTTAAATCATTTCCAAAATATCAAGTGTGCAAAACTCTCCTCTCACCAACCTCCCGACCCTATTGTCAGAACTTGTCATGGTGACGCAGGAATTGAGGATGACAGCCTATCTTGGCTCTTCGGTGAACAATAAGTCAGGAGTTAAGGTGCCAGATGGTCATGGTCGCACACAACTTCCACTGAATCAGTGGTCTCCAAGGTTCCAAGTTCTTCTCACGCAAAATTTGATGAATGAAACACAGAGGCCAAAGGAAAAAGTTTAGAAAGATTTTACCATAGACTATAGAGCTGAAGAGAGGAAAGAATATGGATGTCCTGCCCAAGAAGAGATCATAAATGGAAAAGCCCACCTAGATACCCAGATGAGGTCTTTTATGGGACTGGATGGGGCTGCGTTGAGCTCAGGTTTTCGGGGGAAATGGGCAGTCTTCTCAGGAATCTTAGTCTTCAGGTATAGGAGCTATCCTCTGGGAGGGAGAGATATCTCTTCTAGGAAAGGGGAACTCCTGGAGAGGAGAGGAGAGGAGATAAGGAGAGTTCAAACCCTCCTGACATTTTTAACTGAAGATGGGAGAGCTCCATTAGGCAGAAAGAAATAAGAAAAAAAGTTCTCCTTCTTTTACAGGATCCAGGACATTCCTGACTTTTACTTTTGGAAGGGTTGCAGAGGTGAGGGGAGGGGCTGGTTTACTGTTAGCCTTAAACTGCTTCAGTGGTAAATCTTGATTGCCAGATTAATGAGATTGAGAAGTACCCTGGGTAGGTAGTAGGTCTGTAAGGTTGGTGTGTCTAAGAGAAGTAACTAAAGAGGGCAGTCTTGAATGTGGGGGACCTGGAAGGAGACATCTCCTTGCTAAGCAGATGCCATGAGACAAGCAGTTTCCTTTGACCACACTCTTTTGTCGTAATATTCCGACTTGCTAAAAGCTCAGAATGATGAAACTGGCCTACCATGGGTTGAAGCCACTGAGCCAAAAAAAAATCTTTCCTCCTTTAAACTGTCTTAGATGTTTGTCACAGTGACCAAAAGTATGACAGACACAGAATCCAATATCAAAAAGGGCCTGAACATATTATTTCGCTCCATAACTTCTGCAGTAACTCTTTGCTACCAATATAGTGTAAGTACATTCAAAATGTGACTATTACTCTAGGCTTACATTGGACCATCACTTCTCTTTGCATCTTAATTTTCACAGCTTACTGTCCCTTAAAATTATTATGTCTCCAGGCTGTATTCTCATGTTTTAAGTGTCCTCCCTCATCTCTACCCTCACCAATCACACTGTGACTTTATAATTATTTTGTACAGATAATCTTAAAGATTCTACTCAAAGGACCCTAGCTGTAGGCAACCTTCACTGATTGTTCTCTCCCCAGAACACAGTTATTTACTCAGTATATGGCTTGTAAGCACACAGCAACGTAGACAGGGTTCTATGGTATTACTCATAATTTTGATTACAATTATGGAACATGTCCTTTATATTTTATTATGTTCCTATTAGGTCACTTATCTGTACTGCTCCAGAAGCAAGCATTATGCTTAGTGCAGAATAGTCACTCAATTTGTAGAGGTCAGTAGGCATGCTGAAAACCAACATCATTTGCAAACTACAAATTTCACTGCCAAGATATCTACCTTGCTTTCTTTCTTCCAACAGTTATGCATTCAGTGGTAAATATCATTTATTGTTTATAATTGAGAGATAGTTAACACTTATGATTATTAATCCTACATCCCTTCCTCTGTATCACTAAGTTAGTCTTCCTGTTGGTTAATTTTACAACCTAAAATAATAATCAAATTGCTATACTTATTTTATCAGTAGACTAATTTCCCGACCCCATCCAGAGAATGATAAGAATTTCTTTATCTTCTACTTTTCTTTTCTCCTTTTAACTCACAAATTTAGCTACATGAGCTTCCCTTTTAGCAAAAATAATGCCCCTTATGTTCTGTATTCTGAAGCATCCTAATTATGTCTTTCAGTGTTGTTTTGTACCTACAAAATATCAATGACTATGTTTCTAAGGCTATGTTAATGTTATATACTACATTACCAATAATGTACTTTTACTGGGTTTTCTTTGTGTATGGACTTCTTGTTTTAGTTGTTGGGTTTTTTAATATCTTTATTATTCAAAATTAGATACATTGTATGGGCAAATATTGTGTTGGTACCCTATTTCCATCCTCTCTGTCCCCAGCACACTGGGAATCCTCCTCAGTGGGCATGATTCATCAACCTGTGGGTTGGGGGGTTATAGGTAGCACAGGAGTCGGCCAGGTCCCCCCCTTTGTATGTTGTTACAGAGGGGGGCCATGTCTCTGGATATTCTCCTCCACCATGGCTCTTTCATTCTTTCCGCCCCCTCTTCTGCTCAGTTCCCTGAGTCATGGTAGGTGAGTTTTAAGTCTGCTTTATTGTTGAGATCTTAAGGTACTCTGTACTTCTGCTTTGGGATGTGTTGGAAATCGGCTCTCTTCTGCAAAATATAAGCAGAATTTCCATCAGAGAGTGAGATCAGTATAGGTTAAATGAGACACATTTCTAATTTGACAAGATTCTATTGGGATTAACCTCTCTGTAGTTCTCTGGTAATGGGAATTTCTCCTTGAAACCCAAGTTTTTTGGTTCCCATAGGGTTTTGGGCTAGGTCCCAATTCCAGTTAAGGGTTCCTTGTCACTGCATGGATTTCTTGGCCAACTTAAAAGCTGTTGATTACTCCCCCTGGCGCCTCTATTGCACAAATGACTTCTTCTTGGCTCACTGTTCTCTTCCAGAAGGGAGTGTGTTCAGTCTTCTTATGGCAACAGTCTGCATTTTATATCAGTGGTTTACACTTTCTCCAAGTATCATCGACCAATTTCCCCTGGCAGCTTATGCAGTGCACTCTCTGGGGCTGGTTACCATTCTGGATTCCCTGAGGTACCTCGGTGTTGTTTGATAATTTTCTGTGGTTTCTTCAGCAATAGGATATTACCTTTGGCCTGGGGTGGGAATTCAAGAGCTTTGACAGAATCCTGTCTTGTTTTAGGAACCTTGTGGGTCTCTTTGATCAACAGCTCAGTGTGGGAAGGAACCCATGACTGGGACTGGGAGTTGCAGGTCTGATCTATTTTTCATGGGGTTAGGCTTCCTCCCCTTCTATTCAAGGCCCCTCTTACCAGGCGATGCCCATTGTTTTTTCTCTCCGTTTCTACTCACAATTTTAAAATTGGTTGTCCTCATTGCTTTCTTAAATCATTCCAAATCCTTAATAATATTGAGAGAGAAGAGGAGAAAGCTAGCTTCTTCTAGGCAGCCTCAGTCAGGGATTGAAAGCCCAGAGAGAAACAGGAGATGCCACTCCACATGCCATCTTGCCCTGGAAAACGCTTGGCAGAACTGGAACTCAGGCCTGATGGAGACTGACCTACATCACCCCCGCTGACCCCAGTCTATCAGGCTCCCACGTGGGCTGGCCCTCCAAATCTACAAACCAATCTGGTCTCCCCTTATCTGAATCTGTTCCTGTCTTTCTTCCTTTGCCTGTCTCTCTTCTCTCAGGCCACAGAGATCCATGTGAATGAATGTGGCTCCCCCTCACTCAGCTTGGCATAAAACTGCTTCTTTCTTTGGGGAATTTTTCTGCTTCCCTTGACTTTATAGTCTGGGGTAGCTTCTCACTTTAATTATATGTATAATTTTCCTATGGTCTCTGAATCCACAACGTGCCTATTTACCACGTGGGTGCTCCCACTAACTCTAGGCTTGCTTCCTATGTAATTCCCTTAAACCCCTGGGTAATCATGAGCATCACTCACATTACTACTACTCATTTCTCCTCTGGAATTTGATGATTTCTGCCGTAGGATTTGCCCTCACTTCTCAGTCTCACCATCCGCCCTCTGAACTTCCCTCCACAGCACGTCAGGTGGATAAGTTGCCCTACACTTGCTCCCAGACTCCACCTCAGCTCTACTCTAATCTCTTTCAAAGCCTCTGCCTCTTTTAACTTTCCACCGGCTTGCAGCTCTTCTCTGTCTCTTGGAAGCCTCAGTTTCTCTCGTGGAAGCCACATGGTTGTGGCATCTCACCTCTCTCTAAAAGCCTCTGTTTCTTTTAAATGATGAACTACTTTCACATGCTTGTGGCTTTATTCCAGTTTTTCTCTAAAACTTCAATCCTTCTTAAGTAAGCCTTGGAAGTTATACAGTGTTTTCCACATGAGTGTTCTAGCCTTCCTTCCTAGATCCTAATCTTACTTAAATAAGCTCTGCAATTTGTGATTTTTTTTCCTAAATCGACCTAATAATTCATAATTTGTCCTTCTTGAGTCCATGTCTGTTAATTATTTATTAAAAGTTATGACAGCACCCAAACTTGGGGTTCATAAATCTGGGGAACCCCACTTGAACCCCCAAAATCCCACCTCAATATGAAGCCTCCAAGATTCTGTCTAGCTAGACACATTGATTTCCTGAGTTAATCCTTCAAGATTCTCTCATGCAAGTGGCTGTAGTCTGGTTTACAGAAGTGTTTATAGGAAGAGATAAATCTTCTCTATGGAAATATTTTTCTTCTACCTTCAAGTTTGGTTGAGTAATTAGCTGAGTACATACTTACAAATTAAAGTAATTATTTCTCAGGCTTTCAGAGGTATTGTTCTATTAATTTCTAACATCCAATTATACAAATGTGTAGTCTCTTTTGCAGTGAAAGGAAAGTACCATTTCCTCATTACCACTTTAAATTCATTGTCAACAAGTCCCATAACAAAATACAGGCCATGCAGCTACATTGAATAGAGTTGAAGTTTGCTCAAGACCCTTCCCAATAAAATGGAGACCAGCAGCAACACTTGAACTTGAGTGTTTCTATAACAGGTTTTCTAAGGAACCCTGAGGGATGCAGTCCGAGTATGCTCTCAAGAGAATAAACTAGGGCAGCTTAGCAAGGCCTATTTCCACCAATTCTTCTTGACATCCTGTGTGTTAAGACAGATTTCTGTTCCTACAGGTTAGAGAAGGCATCTCCTGTGAAGTTCTTAGGGTCTATTTCAGAAGAAAGTCAATGTTTCCTAGGTTTTTTGACCTGCTGCAGGGAGAGGGCAGGAGAAGATAGAAGTGACCTCCCTGTTTCTGCTAATCTGAGTGTATGTGTTGTGTATGTGTGCGTGCGTGAGTGTGTGTGTGTGCATGTGTATGTGTGTGTGTGCATGTTTGTGCATGTGTACATGTGTGTATGCAAATGTATGTGTGTGCATGTGTGTATTTGTGTGTGTTGTGTGTGTGTGCGTGTGTAGGGTGTTTGGGTGGTGTGTATGTGTGTGTGTGCCTGTGGGGGTGTGTGGGTGTCTATGTGTGTGTGTGTGTGCATGAGTGTATGTGTGGTGAGTGCCTATGTGCATGTGCATGTGTATGTATGTGCGTGTGTATGCATGTGTGGGTGGTGTGTGGGTATGTATGTGGGTGGGGTGTGTGTATATATGTGTGTATGTCTGTGTGGTGTGGTGTATGTGTTATAAACCTCTGTGGTATCCTTAGCATTTTAAAAAGTTGAGAACTACAATCTATTGTTTTTTTTCCCATTCTAAACATTTCTCCTCTCTTTATGAATACCGACTATCATAGTTATCCACATGCCACTGGGATGAACCTTCAAACCAGGCACAGTTTGTGAGAGGAATAGATTTATTGAAGCTACAGATCCAGGGAAAGTTTCACAATGGCAAAAGAGGTGCCCCCCACACAGGTCCAAACAGAGAGAGAGAGAGAGAGGAGCCATCACCAACACCACACACACAGAACATCAAAAGCGGGGAGGGGAGAGAAGAGATTTCTTTCCCAGGGTGGGGTCTTGCAACCCTATCCCAGACTCATTGGCTTCCTAGGTCTCTGGAATTTCCTTCCTGCACTGCCCTCCCAGGAAGGGATTTTTTTTTCCTAGCTTCCTTTAGCTTCCTTACACCCTGTCCACTACTAAGAGGCTGTCTTCCTGTGAACATCCTCAGAGACCCACCCAAGATTACTAAAAAAGTCAAGTAGACAAAAAACTTAACCATCACACTGTTATTAGACTTTTGGTGATACTGTGGGTTGTATATTAGTCTATGTATTGATTGTATGTTTTGTCTCTAATATTGACTTCCTTAAAGGTTTCCTTGCCTTTGTCAGAGCTTATACTTGGATGTGCTTCTGCAATCACCAGGTAATACCAAGATCATTTCATTTCATTTTCTTTTCTTTCTTTTTTTTATTTTTTGAGGGAGGATCTTGCTCTAGCTTCAAACTCACAGAGATCCTCCTACCTCTGCCTCCTGAGTGCTGGGATTAAAGGTGCACACCACCACACCCAGCTCTCATTTCATTTTCAGCTACCCAGGTTGAGCACATAACAAATGTTCAAAAATGAATCTAATTAAATGTTACCACTGGAGTTCAAGAAAGCATCATAATATTTATATGAATATGGCCTGAAAAATATTCCCAAATGAAAATAAGTTATGTGATTATTAGCCATGCCAATTAGCTTTTAATTTAATATTACTAAACATAATAGACTAAGCAAAGATAAAACTCGGGCTAGTTTAGCCCTTTATTTAGAATTTTGATGCATCGAATAGATTGCTGGTATATTTCTACTCTCAGATTTATTTTCCTCATCTAAAATTGGAAATTATACATTGGTTAGTTCATAATTTAAAATTCCTTTTTTCATATTTATGTGTAGTTAAAAATAAATGACATATGTGCATCTTTTATCTGAACCTCATTATTAGGTAATTGCCAAAAATATAAAAGTTCATATTTACCTCGTGTCACTGTTTGAACTAGTATTAAATAAGAAAAAGCTTTAAAATTATAACAGCTTGGAAGCTGACATTGCCATATTTCTTGATGTGGTTTTTGCATGTAGTTTATCCTCTGCAACGAGAAATCCACTCAAAGGCACCTTCCTTTGTTTACTTTGTTCCCATTGTCAAAATCTCCTTTCCAAACATGGTGAGAATGTGACGTTGGAGAAACAAAAGGATATTGTTTGGATTAGACATCAAGCCAGATGCCCAAAGGTAGACACTGATTTTTTTTAAAAAATTATATTTAGTGCAAAAGTAGTTAATGTGATCCTTATTTACAGTAGCTCCTCCTGGCCTTTAATCATTGGTTTATCCCCAAGGCTATTGATTGCCGCAGAGCACATCCGAGGCACAGGGGCAGGAAGAGCAGCGCTGTAATTCTGCACTGGTGGCTGGTGCACGCGATGCAACCATAACTCACAAAGTGATAGATAACAGAAGGTAATTTTATGGTTCCTAAGAATGAGTTTGCATTTGTTTGTGTAGTTACTCTATAAATTTATAGATGCATTTCGTTTGTATCACATTTTAAATTTTAGTGTCTGAGCGGGAAGAGGAGTGAAGTCCAAGGAGCATGCTCATGGACTCCTTTCTTAGCAGCCTCTTGTAAAGGCCGACTGTAATTCAACATGAAATAGGTCCAGAATGTTCCCACAAACTCATTATAAATCAAGCTGCACCGAAGGTATGGTGTTATTAAGTTTGTTTTTTGATTTTCTCTTGCCCTTCCTCCATCATCTTATCTAGAGAAAGAGTTTAAAGGCAGGAAAAGTAATTCAGCAAGCACCTGCTTTTAGTGCCTGAAATAAAGACAGTGTGTTAGACCATTTCACTCAGTCATAAATGTAGGTCGAAGAAGGAGGGATATTTTTTTTAGTAACTATTTGCTTCTAGAAACAGTTTATGTTTTTCAATTTTATTTTATTTTATTTTTATTTTTTAATATTTTATTTATTCATTTTCAAGGAGAGAGAGAGAGAGAGAGAGAGAGAGAGAGAGAGAGAGAGAGAGAGAGAGAGAGAACGCACCTTGTGGGTCTGGCTTATGTGGGTCCTGGGGAATTGAACCTGGGGCCTTAGGCACTGGAGGCAAGTACCTTAACCACTGAGCCATCTCTCCAGCCCAGGAGGGATATTTTTTCTATACCATTGACTGTCTCTGTCTTCTGCACTCGAGCCAAATATTGATGAAGAAACCCTTAATTGATGCATTTAAAATTTCGCATGCTATATGTTTTGGAAGTTGTGGATAATCATCATAGAAGCCCCACATTAGTGATAAGCTCAGATGGTTGTAATTAAGGATGTCACATTAAGCTCAACTAACCTAGGACAAGGGTGAAAAAACAATTGTTTTCCACTAGGTTAAGAATGTATGTTGAGAATTGAGAATGGGGAAGGCTATGGAAATGTTGTTATTAGCTAAAGCAGTTCTCTGTATTAACTAAATGCTGCAAAATTATTTTAGTGTAGATCTTTTCTTTTATGTCTTGGGAAATATATCTTCTTAATAATAAGTAGAACTGAACCTGCTGAGAACAGTTTCAACGTTACAATGAGAGAATTGCAGGCTTACTGGAGAATTCTTTCAAGGCTTCTGTTTGAGACAAGGAGTTATGCCTGTGTGTTATGGTGGCTGGCACTCAGTTTATTTTCAGTGTATGTGTATTGAATAATGGTGGACTACATTCTGAGAAAGATATCTTAGCAAATAAATGAATTCCCTCTGCCTGTTAATTCTCAATGCATATTCTTAACCCAGCAACAAATGTTTTCTTAGTCTGAGGTAGATCTCTACCGTCAGTCACCTTGTGCTTAGGTTTCCTTCTAGGTCTTTCTACTTATATTACACAGGTTGGTGTAAACAGACACTACAGCTGGGGATAAGTTGCTCAAGCTGATTACTCTTGTTAGATCCTCAGGCATCTTGTAAAAAAAAGCTGGAAACTGTGGCAGGCTTCTGTAATCCCAGCCCTGTGAAGACAAGATGGGAGGAAGAGACAGAATTTCCAGAAGGTCAAGGTGAATGCAGGAATGAACAACAGCAGGGCAAGATTAAGAGAAATCCTTCCTCAAATAAGGTGCAAAGCAAGGAAGGGCCAACCAGAAAGCTGTCCCCCAGCCTCCACATGCAAGATGTGGCATGTGTGTGCTCACTCATACACACATGAACATGCGTACATGAGCACACACAAAAGCACTCACAAGATTAAAACATAGGGCTGGAGAGATGGCTCAGTGGTTAAGGCACTTGCCTCCAGTGCCTAAGGCCCTGGGTTCAATTCCCCAGGTCCCACATAAGCCAGACCCACAAGGTGGTGGCCCTGGTGCGCTCTCTCTCTCTCTCTCTCTCTCTCTCTCTCTCTCTCTCTCTCTCTCTCTCTCTCTCTCCCTGAAAATGAATAAATAAAATATTTTAAAAAAAAAGATTAAAACATAAAATACAACAGGTGCTAGATAATAAAAATAAATGGAAAAATGTCAGAGTCATAAAGTAGCAAAAGTCTAAAAAGCAAGAGCATTGAATAGTTGTACAAAATTAAACTATCTCCATTTGAGGCATTTTATTCAATTGTCCATCTCGCTAGCTATTTAGACACTCTACAAAAATACATCTAAAAAGATTCCCAACTTCATCAAGCCCTTTGGAAAATCAAAAGGACAGTGATGTGGGGTTTCTTCCTGAAGATACAAAGACAAAATAGTGATACATAAATAGAAAACATCAAGGAAAACTATGCTTCATACCATTAAATTAGATAGGCACATACAGTTTGAGTGAGGGTTTTGACCATACACTGTACTACATTCTTTAGGGCATGTTTTTACAATATGCCACCCTCCATGTTTGCAGAGGCTTTTAATGTAGCCATAAGGAAATAATCTAATCAGAGATCAATAATGACCTAAACTATTCCCTTGCTAAATAGGGCTCTCCCTCTTCTCCAAATGTACTGAGCTTTTAACAGTTGCTTCTGTGACTCCCCCTGCCTGGGAATGTCTTACACTTACTTCTGTTTTTCATTTTGTGCCCAGGTTATGGCACCTTCTTCTAAGGCCAACCCTAGTCATCCAGTCACAACTACCGTGTCCTTCATCTATGACTTCACCATCCTTTTATGGACCCTTCCGATTCCCTGCTCTGCTTCACAGGCCCATATATTAACACTTTATGTCTAGCTTGAAAGGCCCATAAGGACTTAAATAAAGAGAGCATCTTGCACCCAAGAAACCCTCAACAGTTTTGCCAGGACTCCTCCCTGCCTTCTTTCCTTTCCTTGACCCAATTGTACTTTAAGTAAGTGTTTGAAACTAACTGATACAGAATGATATAACTCATAGTGCTATTGAGTTAATAAGAGCTTAAAAACTAAAATGCAAGAGAAAGATGGGAGTTGCAAGAACTGAAGATCATTCCATTGAGAATGTGCTAATTCAGCTGATATCCAAGAGAGGAGAAGCATTAAAGGTGACTCGAAAAAATAATAAACAAGATTTGCAGCAGCATTAACGCAGGAAGGTATTTGGGCAGAGGACTGTGAGACCAGTACCACTTGATGTTGTATTTTTGAAATGGTGGGAAATATGGCCTTCTTGCATCAATTCACAAGAAAGATGTTGAAGAAGCCAGATAGCTGGATAGAGCTTTGAGTGAGAAATTGATTAAAGAGACTACAACCCTATATGCAGAGGATAGATAGCAAGAAATTTCGATTTTAGAAAGTTTAATCTGAAGCAGACTGAAAAATAGAACGGAAAATAAAAGGTTGGATTACACCAGATGAATGTGCTGGGTTAATTAAAACTGAAATGTTGAGCTTCTGAGCTAAGGTATTAGCCACTTGGGTGTAGAGTTTAGGGAAAACATGAGCCCAGTGAGGTAGTGCATACTCACACTAGAACGAGCCAGAGGCTAGCCTGGGCTACACAGTAATATTGTTTCAAATTCGAGAAAGAAGGAGAGAAATATGAGCAACATGAGTGAGATAAATATATGGTGACTCAAGATAAAACAATGAATTTTTAAAAAATATTTATTTATTTGCAAGCAGAGAGAGAGAGAGAGAGAGAGAGAGAGAGAGAGAGAAACAGACAGAGAATGAGTGCACCAGAGCCTCCAGCCACTGCAAATGGACTCCAGATACAAGTGCCATTTTGTGGATCTGGGTTTATGTGGGTACTGGGGAATCAAAACTGTGTCATTAGGCTTTGCAGGCAAGTGTCTTTCACTGAGCCACCTCTCCAGCCCTAAAGCAATGATTTCTTGTGTTTTACATTTATTATCACATAAAAAATATAATAACAAGCTGAGTATAGTGGTCCACGCCTTTAATCCTAGCACTCCGGTAGGAAGCTCACCATGAGTTCAAGTTTGAGTTCAGTGTGGGATACAGAGTGAGTTCCATATCAGTCTGGACTTGAGTGAGACATTGCTTCAAAAAAAAGTTACAGGAATGGCAGTTTCACTGAAGTTTGTTTAGCTAAATAAGAACATTCAAATAACACAACACCATCTAGAACTGCCATGTTTTCACAAAAGAGATGTATTTTCACATTCAACCACAGGAAGGATTTCCTTTGCAGGCCTTTCTTTAGATGGCCCTGGAAATACCCATCTGCTCTCTGAGGCTCCACTCAGCCTGCAAAACCAGCTCCATAGCCACTCCTTTATGAAACTCACCCTTCTCGTGCAAACCATAGACAAAGGGAGGCAGCGGACAGGGCCAGTTTGCACTCTCCTACCCATCACATTCTTCCTACTGATTTATTTGCATAATTGGTTCTTTTATGACAATGGAGTTCCTTAATGTCAAAACCCTTTAGATTATTCCTCACTAAATAGGTAGCATGACGTCACTATGCAATGATTGCATGAGAAGACTGAAGACTTCAGAACTCGGAGACCGAAAACAATGTTAGCACTGAGAGAAACAGGGAGAGGGGCTGGTTTAGAGACCAGACAACTGTGCTCCATTCTAGAGAGCTTGTTTTCATTGTGTGGAATATTATAATGTAATAAAAACAAAAATATTAGCAATGCAGGATACAAGAGAAACTTTAGAAATAGCACTTGATTACGATGCTCTCTGCCTAGAGTTGACCACTGAAGTAGATAACATCTTGGTGAATTGGACTAGAGAGAGAGAAAAAGTAACAGCATGCCAAGTGTTAAACCCATCCATATCCAATGGGAAGGAGACAAGGATATGAAAAAGACAAAGGTAGAGGTAAGCCAACATGGCGCTGGCCCAGCAACCAATCAAGTTGGGCTTCACCAGTTAATGGTCAGAAGTCAAGTGCTGGAAAGTTATCCTTCATGGTTGGCACATGCAGGTCTGACAAAACAACGTGATGTTCTAAGACGGATTGACGGAGTCTGACTTTCAGCAGCTGTTAAGTTGGGCTCTTGAGAGAAAAATAAGTCAGTCAAATAAGAATTTATTGTTTGTTTGGGTGTCGAAGAGCAAAACATCTACACAGGAGCTACACAGTGTAAGGAGTGTGTTTCCCAGCAATATGTCAAAGAAGAGTTCCTGAAGAAAGGTTAGAGCCAATTCTGGCTCAATGTACACTAATTTACTTTTCATTCCACTTTTAATGAATTCACATTAGAGAGGATCTTTTGAAGACATATGTTGTACTTTTTTAGTAATTTATTTCTGAACTTTAAAAAAATTAATAATATTTGCACAGGGCCATTTTATAATCACAATATGACACTTCAAAGTGTGAATTATGGTATAATAACTCAAACTTTGTGCATTTAAACAAGCACTCATCCTATGGCCTCATTCTTGGTAAAGCAAAAAGGTATGAATTATTATGTAATAACTCATGTCTTGCCACATATTATTACTTAATTATGGAAGAAGAGGAGAATTTCAACTAATTTCACTCTTAAAAAAGAATCTTCCATTTTATCCTTGAAACACGAGAAAGCTCCAATGATTATTGGATACAATAGAACCTGCTAGAATCATGTTAAGCCTTTGAGCATCCAGACCACTCTAGGCCACCTTTGTACACTCAGGCTTTCCCCACTCTGTCTTCTGGAGAATCTTAGGTCTCCAGTACAAAGCCAAACCCTAAAACCCCAAATCATACACCAATCCACATTTCAGAGATTTATCATTTCTATCTCCCACAGGAAACCTTAGGACTACAAAAGTTTCCTAAAATTATTATTATAAAGAAAAGAGAAGCCTGACTTCTCTAATAAAAGAGAAGGGCGAGAGAAGAGAAAGGAAGAAGGAATAGAGGGGTACAAAGACAGAGAAGGAGAAATTAAAGGAGAAAGATTAAAGTGGGAATTTTGTATAACTAAAATTTTCTGATAAAGTTGTAAAACAATAGAAACTCCCCCCAACATAGAACAAAATGTACTTGGACACTGCATCTGTGGCATGCCTTTCTTACAAGGGGGAAAAAAGAACATGAATATTTTCTCAGGGATATGTCACCAATAGTCATTATTAAAAATAGAGTTTATTTTAAAATGCAAAAACACGAATTTGTCTATTTGCCACCTTTCCTGGTGTTCGCTTACTTATGAAGTTCACAGTATACAAACACATTAAAACAGAGAATTTGATATATTGCAAGGAACAATGACTAAAATAGAAAACATACTGAACAAATATTCTAGAGCATAAAAGCCCTAATTTTTCAAATACGTAAATAAAGAGTGATAAATTGGTGCACATCTATAATCCAAGTACCAGGAGGTGGAGGCAGGAAGATCACAAGTTTGAGGCCAGCTGGGATTGCACCTTGAATCTCAAATAAGTGACCTTGGGGTGGGGGGGACTAGAAGCTAGCTTGTCTTGCAAGTATGAGGACCTGAGTGTGTTCCCCATTACTCATGTAACGTGCCAGGCATGGTGGCCAGTGTTTGTAATTCCAGAATGGCGAGGTGATGACCAGTGTATCCCTGGAGCTCTCTGGCCAGCTTCTAGCCTCGTTGTCAAGCTCCCGGCCAGTGAAAGATTCTATCTCAAAACAGGGTCGATAGTAAACCTGAGGAGCCTGAGGTTACATGCAGGTTTCACATGCACAGACACATATGGATATGCGCCCACACATACATGCCTCTGCACACATGAATACATGTGCATCATTTCTTACATAATTACTGATTATAGCCACCGATTTATAATTAGGGTTTAATGATTTTTACTGCAATCATTGTTATACATGGAACTTTGATACTCATCACTCATTTAATGCCATAGATTTTGTTTTAGTTAAATCACGTTACATGAATTAAATTTCTAATTTTTTTTGATAGCCCATATATTCAAGAAACGGTATGTTCACAAAGTCATGCATTTCTTCCTTACGTGATACAATAATTTTATCTAAGCCATACACAGAATCACTTTGGAATTTTTATTTAGACAGAAATTTGAGGAAAAGAGCATCAATGTAATCATTGGTTAAAGTTCCCCTAATGCTGTGCAGCTAAATGTCTAACATGAAAGTTCCTTTAACGAAGGAATTAGTCATGAATGAGAATAATAAAACCAAGACGCTTCTCTTCATGGAATTAGATAAACTTTTAATTAGCTTTCTGATTTACCAAGGTTTGGATCTCACTTAATATTTCCTGGTTCTGAATGCCTTAAGTTTTACATACTCTAGCAAAGGAATTATGACAAGAGCTAAATAGCACAGCAGTGAGCAAGTTAAGAAATTAATCTTTTAAATGTGTGTGTATGTGTGTGTGTTTGTGTATGTGTGTATTGTGTGTATGTGTGGAGTGGGTGTGTATGTGTGGGGTGGGTGTGTATTTGTGGGGTGGGTGGGTGCATGTGAGTTTGTGTGAATGTGTGTGTTTGTGTGTGTATGTGTATATATGTGTAGGGTGTGTGTATGTGTGTGTGTTTGTGTATGTGTGTATTGTGTATACATGTGGGGTGGTTGTGTGCATGTGTGTGCGTTTGTGCATGTGTGTATGATTGGGGTGTTGTGTGTATCTGTGTGTGTGTGTGTGTGCAAGTGCACTCTCTCTCTCAAACCTGCCATGGCACACATGTGAAGATGAGACGAATGCTTTGGAGTGTCAGTCCTCTCCTTTCACCCTCTTTGAGACAGTCTTCCTCCTTCTTGTCTTGCTGCTGTGACGGCCCGCAAGCTTCCAGATTCTCCAGCCTCTGTCTCCCATTGCCTTGGACACATTGGGATTACAAAGCCGCTGAGGGTCTGTCTTTTCACTTGAGTACTGACGAATCACACTTGGTGCCTATGACCACTAAGACATCTCTGCAGCCCCAGGAAGATCAATCTTTTTAAAAGAAATACAGGGAACAGTTCAGGGAAATTTTATTGCAGAATTACAAACATTGCTTAAGGAAAGCAGATTGCTAAAATTAAGTAAGTATGGTTAGACATTGTATAATATTTTTATTTTTATATACTTATACCCATTTGTTTTATCAAGATACATCAAGATACTAAGCCCTCTTCAAGTCACATAAAAGACTACCTGAGGCTGATTCCCACATTCCCCACACAAATCTCTCACAGAGATGGTAGAAAGGGCATCTGCTTGGAAAGGAGAACAGGCAGAGTAACATAGCTCTCTCCCTCTAAACTCAGCTGATAAACATTCTTAATGATAACTTATCTGAAGAATCACCTCCAGCTAGCTCTCTAGCTTTAAAAATGAAGGTAAGGGCTGAGAAGGGGGCTCCCGACATTAAAAGCACCTGCTTGAAAAGTCTGCCAGCCTGGGTTCAATTCTGGAGCTACCCATGCAAAGCTGATGCCAAGGTGGTGTTTCTGTTTGCAGTCCTGACATCCCTCCACCACCACAACACCACATTCAAATAAATAAATAAATGAACTTTTTAAGTTGAAGAAAAGTTGAAAGTAAGAGTGACAAATATTTATAAGTACTTCTTGGACACATGAAAAAAAAATCAGCTTGTTCTCAATGTGAAATCAAGAAACAAAAAACAGCCCATACGCTTTAGATTTGTTCAGTTTCTTACTTAGGACTCTAGATAGAGTTGTCTCCTTTCCTTTCTGGATTTATTACTTTATCATTTTTGTTTGTGTATGTTATTTATGTGCATATGTTTGAATTTTCACATGTGGGGGCACACGGCTGTGTGTGAGGATGTGTGTGCACGTGTATGGAGACCAGAGCTCACTGGTTGAGCTACACACAGTTCAGACAGAGTGTTCCAGGGTCGCCCTGCCACCACCTGCTTAGCATAGCACTACATGTTAACATGGTTGCTGTGCTGTGAGCCAAACTCGGGTCCTCAAGCTTACGAAGCTGGAGCTTTGTCCATGGAACCATCTCCCAGCTCCAACTCATCGTTTTAAACTGCTACTTGATGCTTCGCATAAAAGAAAAAAAGAAAACATTGTCAGGGGTTCATCTTCTCTCCCTCACTCCCCAAAATAAAGTTTGTTAAGGAATTAAATGTTAACCCTGAGCAAATCGATAATCATCGACATGTTTTGAAATTTTGTACATAAAATCAGTTGCTTCGTGAGTGCACATGTCACCTCTCCTTTGAAGAGAGCCAAGTCGATTAGTGTATCATTCTATATCCTAGCTGAAATTTAGCTGAAATTTAGCAAGGTGGTTTGTTACCTCGTTATAAATGTCTGCCCTTTTAACATGCTGTAAATGCATTCTAAAATTTGTGCTAGGTTCTGGTTGTTATGAGGAGGAATTAATGCATTCTATTAAATTTAACTTTTGCTGAAACATTCTTACCTCAGCTAAAGCCCAGAGCTGTAATTGGAGACTAGCTTCTAAGCAATTAAGGAATAAAATCCTCGGCTTTTATAATCCATCTTTTGTTCTGGGAAATGCCTATACTTAAATCAGTATGGCGTTAGACAGAGACTTGTGACCACTAAATATTTAATTTCATCAAAGTCCATCAATATTCTGTGCTTTGACAAGCCTCTAACTATGTAAGTATTATTTAAACAAGAAGGAACGTTTCAATTAAGCTTATACTGCAAGTGATTATGCCTTATCTGTACTCAGAAAGCTGCTGGACTCTCGGAGTGAAAGGCAGAAACCTTAGTCCAACATGCTGCTCCCCCACGTCTACAAGAGTCCCTCACCCCTGTTTAAAAGATGGTGCAAGGTACTAGAATGCCCTTGTCTACTTAAATTGTCCCAGGTTTTCTGAGTCTGTTTAGTGTGTGTGTGTGTGTGTGTGTGTGTGTGCTCACACGTACATGTGCCATGACACTCATGTGGAGGTCTGAGGACAACTTCTCTCTCTCTCTCTCTCTCTCTCTCTCTCTCTCTCTCTCTCTCTCTCTCTCTCTCTCTCTCTCTCTCTCTCTCTCTCCCTGCCATTCCGGTGTGTGGTGGTGCACCCCTTTAATCCCAGCACTCAGGGGGCAGAGGTAGGAGGATGGCTATGAGTTCAAGGCCAGCCTGAGACTACAGAGTGGATCAGGTCAGTCTGGGCTAGGGCGAGACCCTACCTGGAAAAACCAAATAGATAAATAAAAAAACAAACATTGTTTTGCTCCTCCACATGATACCAAAACAAAGTGCAACTGTGACACAGTGTCCTGGGTGTTTGTAGATTCTGCTACAAGGTAGAAAACAAGGCTGATGGCACACCAGTTTGTATTCTTCCCCTCAGACGGAAGGATGGCTTCCCACGAGTGCCCAGTGTCCATCCTGTGTCTCTCTGTGTCAAAGGCAATGGTGTTTGGACAACAGTATTTGCAACAGTTTTAGGCAACAGCAAGCTATCTTAACATTGTAAGAAATTTACATCGGTTATTAGATGGCCATGAAAAGTAAAATAAGAATTACTTTGCTTGTTCAATAAAAATATTTAACTTGACTTTTGAATCAGAAATTGAAAATTATTAGCTTTGTTTAATGACTTATTGATGTCCACAAATAACTTGTAGTCTTTAAATTTTAATCATTAATTTTAAAAGCTTAGAAAACTACAATTTTATATATATATATATTAATTTCTTATTTAAAATTTTTACTCAAATGCATTTTTATAAGAATATAATCATATTTGAGCTGGAGATATGGCTCAGCGGTTAAGGTACTTGCCTGCAAAGCTGATGACCTGAGTTCGATTCCCCAGTACCCACTTAAAGCCAGATGCATATGGGTCTGGAGTTTATTTGCAGTGACCGGAGGCCCTGGCACATCCATTCTCTCTGTGGGTCTCTCTTCACTCTATCTCTCTCTGCTTGAAAATAAATAAAAATATTTTTAAAAGGTAAAATTTTTATTTAATTCTTTAAAAAATATAATCATATTTGATATTCTTCAGTAGTGGTTTCAGTAGAAAAAAGCCAAAAGATTTTTTTGAGTGGATATTAATTTGGTGTGTTTGTGTGTGTGTACAGTGTGTGTTGTATGTGTATGTTGTATGTGTGTGTAGTATGTGGTGTGTGTGTGTGTGCAGTATGTGGTGTGTGTGTATAGTGTATGCAGTTGTGTGTGCAGATTGTGTACACAAGTGCACAGGCCAGAGGAGAACATGGGGTTCCCTCCTCTCACTCTCTCACTTTCTTCTCTTGAGAGTCTCTTGCTGAGGTTGGAGCTACCATTTTTGGTCAGCCTGGCTGACAAGTGAGCCCCATCCATTCTCCAGCCTCTGCCTCCCATGGGACCAGGACTAAAGCCATTCATGGGCAGAGCCCGCTTGCCAGTCTTTATTATTATTATCATCATTATTATTATTAGTTGAAATGTATGTGTAATGCAAGTATGTATAAAAATACTCGCTCAGGGAACTGAGCGGAAGAGGGGGCGGAAAGATTGTGAGAGCCGTGGTGGGGGAGACTGTCCGGAGGCATGACACCCATCAGTAACAACTCACTTGGGCCAGGAAGACCGGGATGAGTCCTAAGATATACAGGATCCCTTGCCACAAGGACTAATACAGACAGCCCACGGAGGAGGATATACAACTGATCAGGGATGGGGAGGGGGGGAATTGGGGAAGTCGGGATAACAACGCATGGTTTGCCCACTAAATAATGTAACTTATTAAGGACAATAAATATATATTAAAAAAAATACTCGCAACTTGATTGTTCACATCATTTTAAAACATAGCTGAAAACTGACCAGTGTCTACTCCTAAGATGTCAGTGATAGCCTTCAAATCTTCCCAAAATAGTTTCCCATTTTTATAGAGACATCTATGTATGCCAGCAGATCCACACTTTTGAAACACAATTCCTCCAAATTCTCGAAATTGAAATTGATAAAGTTTGATCTCTCTTTTGCCAGTCTCTCCTGTTAACAAGCTTCTGCTGTTCCAGAAAAACACAGCTCCATCAGGTTAAGTTTGTCCTGCTTCTTTCCTCATCTTCTGCCATTGATCTGAGTCCAGGCTTCTTTCTGGAGAACTGGATTCATTCAGTTATCTAGTTCTAAACTGGTCCTAAACTTATTCGAGTTGTTTTGTTGCCCCAGAAAACACGTCATTTGGAAATGGACCCATTTTGGAGCACAGTAGATAGAAACCCTAAAATCATCAAAGGCCTTAGCAGGCAGTTAATTTATCAGTAATCACTGACAAGGCCAAGTTACTGCAGGGGCTCTTATTTGAAATAAAATCCTAGACTTTATGAAGAGAAGCAGAATGGCAGCTTGCCTACAGCTCTGTCTGAAATCCATCCACTGGTGAGCAAGACCATGGAGCAGTGTGTGTGAGCACCAATGTCGTCTCCCTCGTGCACCAGAGGAAGAGGGCAGAAAGTCTGGGTGGTCTTTCCAAAAGTCAGATTTCACCCTCAACTTCTTCTGGACTTAATGAACGGCATATGCTTTTGACTGCTCCTGCCGTGAAGATTGCTGTTTAATTAAGCTGATTCACTCTGGTTCTCATCAACGCCACTTCTATTTAAAGCCATGTTTTATTTAGTTAAAGTTTGTTTTATCATCCACAGAAAGGATTATTAAATTGAATGGGTGACTATTTCAGCTCAAGTTGAAATCAATAATGTTTTAGTTGGGTCTTAGGTGCTAAATTTCGAACGCCCGTGTTTCCACTTTGCTGCTGTGGCTCTATCTCTGAGCATCGCTGACAGTCCTTGCTCCCACCTCACCTGTGATTTATGGCTGTTCCAGAAGGTGGGACGAGAGCTTCAAGGCCTCTTGCAGTGTTTAAGCTTCTAATAACCGGAGGAGATCTCCTTTCTTACTCTTTGAAATAAGACTGCCGTTCCGTTTTAACTCAAGAGAACATGGGAAATATAAAAGTATAGAATTTAATCTATATTAGAACATAGTTAATATCTGATATTTACAGTGTGATTCTATAAAATAATGCTCTCAAATATCATCCAGAATAAAATCATTTTAACTCTTTGGAGTAGAATATGGTTTTTGTCTTACTTTTTCATTCATCCAAGATAATAGGATGAGAAATAAAGTCTTCAAATACTCTAAAGTATCTTTGAACAGCAAAAAATAATTAAAAGCAAATTTCTCATTCATAAAACTATAACTCACTCTTTAAATTATATTTCTATTTTCCTATTCAATTTACATAATGAGAATGGTTATAAATAACATTATCAGAATGTTTCATATCAAAGCATAAATTATTATTAATTGCTTAAACACAAAGGAAGTTTGTCATTCAATCACTATAAAAATTATTTTTCATTATGTTGGACATGTTAGAAACTAATTAGTTAAATATGCATGGTTAAAAATTCACTACATCTCCCAAAATGAGTTCAATATTTTTAAGAGAAAACATTTGAAAACTAAATCACTGTTAGTTTAATCAAAAAGCACCCAGCAGCTAATTTGATTTATTAAAATACATATTGACAAAAGTGTTCCTTAGAAATTAAGGCATAAAAATTCAGTTGCTACAATTCTATTATGATACAATTATTTGTTTTTGTTGCCTAATACTGGTATACTCCCATGAAAACATAAATTTAAATTAAACTTAATTGTAAATTTTATTAGTACATATTTATCTACTACAAAGTACTGTTAAAACAGAAATTTGGAGGAAAATCCTTATAGATTCCTCTCTGGATATTTTCTGTTTTTATGTTATCCTATCCATTCAAATTCAGTCTGGAAGTAAATAAATGGAACTACCTCAAATAAAGCACATTAAAGCCTAGGAAACTCCAATTGTGGAAAGTATATTTTAAGGCCCTGCTTTTTACTCTGTTTTAAAATAAAAAAAGCATTTACTGTTAATAAAACTATATACCCATGAAATGATTTTTATATACTGAAAATCTTTTATTCTTTTATTCAATTGATTTGGCATCCAGAACAGTAACTTCCCTATTTTTATTTATCTAAATATTGCAAGTAAAAAATTCTTCAAAATGATTTCAACAGATACTTTAAATTATCATAAAGTTAACACTTGATGTAAGTAATTGAAGAAAGTGCATTTACAAAAAGGCTTCTTCCCCATCCCCTCAATACACAAGAACGGAAGCCAGGTCCTCCCAGATATTAAATCTAGAGCTGAAAGAAATGGCTCCAGTATTTTAATGATCATTAAGAAAGATTTGTATCCAAAGTAGCACCAGTGCTTTAAGATATTGACTTTTACCAAGGAAGGCTCAAAACCCTGTCTTTCCTTTCTTTTCAAGCTTGTATTTGTGGGGAAAGGAAATAACCTTTACTGTATAGTAGGTATTAAAAGGAGCCCGATGATTCATCTCTGTGAATCTGCTTGTTGAATTTGATGGATCATTCTTAAAAGCGACGTTGCTAATCTTCAGGTTTTCTTTTTTAGGTTATTCACAGATCAGTGGGTTTTCCAGCTAATACAGGTCTGATGCTCTTCTGTCTTCACACACGGTATTCATCATATCTTGACAAGAAAAGACCTTCAGTCTACAAATAACCTTCACTGAAGTAAGACATGTAAGTGGGTTTCTTTATGAAAGATAGATTTTATGGCTGAATAAAAAACAACTGTAGTTAAAAAGTGTCAGTGCACAGCCTTATTTGAAGATTTTTCCTTAAAGGAACTTTAGTGTTTGTTGTAGAAACTACGAATAGACCCCACACACAAAAAAAAAGAGAGAGAGAGAAAAGTATTAAATTACTTTATCATTAACCACAAACGCAACAGGAAGGGTTGATCCGCTCTGTATTTTATCATTCAGAAGCATTCAGCCTTTAAAATATTTAAGCACCCACATTAGTTCTTGTCAAAGTAGCACGAAGCAGTGCATAATATGCCCTGAGTGTAAGAGCAGAACAAGATAAGAGGCTACAGCCAGGGTGAAGTTGCCACAATGGGATTGCCCGGTGCTACAGATAATAGTTTGCCTTCCTGTTTCCAGACAATTACTAAATGATGGTCGATGTTTTCTTTATATTTTCACTTGGTCATGCTACGGGAGGACATCAGGTTTAGTTGATATTGAGCTACCAAGGATGAAACAATAAATGTGAGACATCCAGCTTGTCTTGTTTTATTTCGGATGGCCAATTAGAAACACTAAAAAGTTGGTCACATTTCATGGAGTCAGACACCACAGCCAATCGGGATCTCATGGTGTAAGGGGTATATTTAAAGGAAATATTAAGAACTTTCAAGGCAACTATGTGCCAAAATGTTCTCTCTGTATATCTAAAATACCTCCTGAGTTTCGACACAGAGCCTACCATTCTCTGATTAAAGGAACAGCTGAGACCGTTTCTCAAAACGCCTTTTAGAAATCTTCCACTGACCTTAACTATATGAATAAAAACTTGTATTAAACAAGGCACATCAGAACATGATCATTAGCAAAATTAACATAAAACACAAATGTTAGCCCTTCTATGAGGGATGAAGGGAGGAGCTTAGAAATATGTCTTTCAAATCTTCCTACCAAATCTTTAAAAAGTCTATTTTCAATAAATATTTATTTCAGAGCTGCCTGCCCTTTTACAGTTTTTAATTCAATGATTATGGAGGGAAAATAGTGACTGTTTGTAACTTAACAGGATCTTCTACAATAGCATGGCCATATTTATTAAAGCTATCCCAACTGTCATCCAGTTGTTCATTGTCACTCAAAAAACACAGAATTTCTGGTCTGTACAAGATCCTACAGAAACACTGTGAACAAGACAAACGCAGGTCCTACCTCGTGAACATGATGGTGGAGGAGAATATCCAGAGACATGGTCCCTTCAGTAACAACATACAGAGGGGAGTGGAACTGGGTTGACTCCTAGGCTCTTCACAACCCCCTACCCCATGGTCTGATCCAGACTGCCCACGGAGATACCCAGCTGATTGGGGACAGGAAAGAGGGAAATCGGGGAACTGGGGACACCAACACATTATTGCTCATTCATTGTTTGTAAATACGGATAATAAAGATATATTTTATTTAAAAAAGGACAATGGACAGCAATAAAAATTAAAGTTTCAGGAATAGACAATGAAACAGACAGGTGAAGGCAGATCGTTCTCAGAAGATGACAGTTAAGCTGTGACACCTAGAAAAAGGAGTGACTGATTATCTGAAATCCAAAAGAGCTGTTTCCAAGAGGAAACAGCATGATTTTTCAGAGTCAGAAACACTGACAAAGCCAGCATGACAAGTTTTAGTTGACTTAGTCCACAAAAGAAATGGGTGAATCAACTTCACTGTAACAGGTCTTTTGCACCTGGAAACACTGCATTTTATTCTAAAGCCCCGAAGAGTTTACTCACAACCCAAAGGAAGAAGCCCCCATTGTTCTCTGGACAAGCCATCAAAATGCCTCTGAAAACTATAAGCATTAACCCCCCACCCCTTAGCCAAAGCTGCTCTCACCCTTGGTTGGAGAATCTGTTTTATTTTACAGATGCAGAGAATACGGGGGCAGATCCAAGATCTGTGAATTCAACAAGAAAGGACAGCCAACTGCTCACCATGAGATGTTCCTCCCCTGCCACATTGCAGGATAGACTTCCGAGGAAGCAATGACAGTAGTATGGCTCCCAATGCTGGCCAACCCTACAACCGCCTCCAAGGAAATAACAACACCCAGATGAACAGGAGCATTTTATCAGAAAACAGCCCTGAAAACAAACTACTGACACACCCAAGGCTCACGGATTGATGCAGAAAAGAGGGCAGGAAGATTCTAAGAACCAAAGGTTGGTAGAAATACCCTCAATTACAGCCTCCCCACCCAAAAGTAACAGAGGGCCTAATTACCTCACAGTGAACACCAAGGACCCTACTGAGGAGTGCCCCCCCCAAAATGGGACTGAGGATGAAGGGATACAAGACTATAATCTATGTAAAAATATTATAGATAGATAGATATAGATATAGGTATAGATATAGATATATAGTTTTAAGCAGCTCTTGATAAAACATGGTAAGATTAAATCCAATTCCAAAGCATTGAAATAATAGAGGAAAAGAAATCACAGGTGAAAGATTTCAAAGATAAGTGTCCATTGTATCATTTTTTAAAAAATGATAAAAATTGGCTCACTTTATAAGTTATCTTTTTACTGAAATAATTGTCCTGGAAAACAAAACAAGTCAAGACCCCCGGGATGTGGAACATTAATGCATACAAATACAATGCCCAATTATATATTCACCATACAATAAAGATACCCAGCCCTAACCAGGCTGACTCCTAGGCTATCCATGGTCCCCAGCCTCAAGGACTGATCCAGACTGCCCATGGAGGAGAATATCCAGCTGATTGGGGATGGGGAAGAGGGGCATTAGGGAACTAGGGATAACAACTCATTGTTTGCCCATTAAATAATGTAACTCATTATGGACAATAAAAAAAAAGATACCCAGCCCTCACTCCCAGTGAGACAGAGAATTTTGTGAAGATCTTAGCATTGCTAAAACTATTGAACTCTCACCTGCACAAAAAACAAATTGGATTTTAACACATTATTTGATCTTCAATTTGTTTTAAACTATTAACTTTTGAAGCCTTTCCTCTCTGAGATAAATACTTGCCAACATTTTAACCACATTGTGAGGCTAAAATGAGTTTTTTTCCCTTTAGAGGGCAGATATCATTCTCTCTAGCACAGGCTGACCTGGAATTCACTTTGTAGCCCAGGCTCGCCCCAAATTGCAGTGATCCTCCTATGTCAGACTCCTGAGTGCTTGGTGTGTGCCAGCAGGCCTGATATTTAAAATGATTTTTAACCTTGGTTTTAAAAACAGATAGTTTCCAGACCAGTAGTTTAACGAATATTTAGATGGTCACACCTATCTTTAAAATCTAATATACCAAACATATCAACTCCACCACGGAGGTGGAGTAACCTATAAAACTGGAAAATACCATGATGCATGAAAACATAAATTAATAGACTTGTGATTCACTGTTTTAATTGCTCAAAGGGACCTGAGAAAACAACCATCATAAAAGAAAATGAGTGACTGAGTCGAAACAGTTAAAACATTTTTATAGGTATGATATTGGATATTTTAAGGTTTTTTTGTGACAAAGATTAAGAGAATAATGATTGGATTTCTGTCTAAAATATCTTTTTAAATGGAAAGTCCCAACTCCTGAATCTGCTTGCCAGAGCGCTTTGTGTTTTGAATGAGGAGATGGATTGGGTTAACCTTTACCAGTGTTGAGACAGGCTTAGGCAAGAAGAAAGGCCAAACTTGCTCCTACTCTCTAACATTCTAGGGACTGTCAAAAACTGTGGGGAATTCTGCTTCTGTTTCCATGATCCATCCATTTATCCATTCAAAAGCTACTTATTAAACACAAAGTTATACCTTGAATAAGCTCATCTGTTAAACACTCCTTTCTCAGCGGCTACTGGGGGAGGTTTTGGAAACTTTAGGACATGTAAATACACACACACACACACACACACACACACATATATATGTCACATATCACATATATATGTATATACACACATATATACATATATATCACATATATATGTATACACACATATACATATATCATATAGACAGTGCTAGGGGTTTGAACTAAGGCCTCACATATACTGGACCAGTTCTATCACTAAGCAATATCTTCAGCCCAATCTCTTTCTCTAAGGATGTTTTAACATACCACCTCCCCCTTATCCTATAACACTCAGTCATAATTCTGAGTCTTACTAAAGGCTATGCATCTCTCTAACAAGCTAATACTGGTTATGAATAAAGCCCATGATATTCCCAAATGCTGGGATTAGACATGTAGTCATTATGTGGGTAAGTGTGGTTAACATGTAAGAAAATATAAGAATACTAAAAAATCTGCATTCCAGTGCACTGAGTTTGAAAATAGTACAAATAACTAAGAAAAACTCAAAATAAAGTCTTTATATATAAAACAAAATTGTCTCTTCTAATAGTAGCCAGCATTTCAATTTTGTCAAATTGGGGGACAAATAGTATTTGTATGTTTCAATATTTTCAAACAAAGCAGAAGCCCTTTAATAAATTGTCATCCTGAACTATTCTAAAACAGAACAGATCGTTCTATGAAGCAAAGTTCTTTTCTCAAACCAAGGATATGTGCTTACAGCATCGGAGCTCAGGACCACCATACTCCATTACAGTAAAAGCTCTGCATTTTTTTCCATCTGGCAAAGAGAACACAAGATGTTGTGTAAACTACCAGAAGAGCTCTATTTCATTGTAATTAAAATTTAGTGTTACACTTAAGCAATAAGGCAACTCCAGGAGATGTGATTATCATGAGATAATGACCTTGGGGTGTTACAAGGCATACAAGCAACCAAATGCCTCCAACCCTCTAGGGGGCAAGATGATTTCTCTGTAACTATCTCCACCTCCCCTCGCCTACCCACCCCTGGCCCTGAAGCTGGTGATCAGTGTGAGAGGAAAGCTTGGGATTCAGACTACCAATGTGATTTCTGTAGAAAGTGGGCATTGGGGGACTGGTATATGACAAAATTGGCATTGTGAAATGCTGAAGCAGCATTTTGAAATGAGTTGTGTTATTCGTGTAATAATTATGCAATGGCTTTAGAATTCTCTGGACACACATAGACCCGTCAGTGATGTCATAGTCCTATAAGTAATCCTCAGCAAGGCGCAGATCTAACCTTTCTCCCCTGTTTTGGTTTGTGATTTTCATTCCATAATGGCAATAAGATATGACAGGTGGAACATTTCTTGAGGTTTATTCGCCTTCTTGAATGGATGAAGCCATTCAGCCTTTGGCCTGAACCTCTCAAGGCATCTGAGAAGTATAGTAATTCACCCAAAATACAATTCCTGCCATGTCTTATTGCTTAATTACTTTGTACATACCATGCCATTTTTCTTAAAGTGAATTAAGACAACAGTGCTTACCTCACTGTTTGCACTGCAAGAGAATACTTCTAAAATGGGATGCATGAAATTATTCTGAGGAGGCAATTTTTTTAGATCATTGTTATAAACACTAAATAGAAGGGTCACTTAAAATTATGGAAAATACTTATATTTTAATAATTTGTCACAGAGGAAAATGATACACCAAAATTAAAATTGCTATAAAATCATGTCCTCATTCACAGCTCATCTTAAAGGTCACATGTTCAAAATATCATAAATACTTCTGCATCAAAGAGGGGAAAGGGGTAGCTTGATTTGTCAATAATTTCTTTGAGAAAAATAAATTGATAAAAAGAAAACATTACGATTTTAGGGAGAATATTTTTAAACTAGAAAAGAGGTCCAGGAAGGCTGTTGGCGTTGAGGACTTTTATTTCCATGGCTTCCAGTGTGTCGGCTGAACCTCAAATACAAGGTCTTCTGACCAAGCATTTGCAGTTTCATATCTCTGGGTGTTGCAGATTTCTATAACAGTTATGATTTCATGAAAGATTTGAGGGAGTTGAGGAGGGCTGGTGTCTTCCAAAGTATGGAAAGATTCTAGAATATAAAGTTTCTTTGCATTGAGCTCCATAGAAATTTTGTCCCTGACCTATGTTCCTGAACTATGAACTTGTGAGGTAAGGAATAGTTTCTCTCATGAAATAACAATCCTATGGAAAGTAAAGTAAAAAGAAAAGTCTATGTGTGCTGTACCCACATGTATGTATACATGTATAAATATGCACACATTTGTATATGTGCATATATAAATATGTATATGTGTGCATATATAAAATCTACACTAAGTGAACCAACTGAACTGGTGAAAGAGTGAGGATGTAAGACATTCAACACATCTTCCTGGGTAAGTGTGCACCTACCACATAGATATGAACCTGATCAACATCCTATCCTTCCTGGGGCTTCTATCACAATTTTATCCTTGGATTAAACATAATTACTTTGCTCTTCTTTCCATTATGAAGATCATTTGTCTAGAACTCATTTCAAAACAAAATTAAATTGTTCCATGCTTTTGTTTCAATTCTTGTTTAAAATGCATCCTGACCATAAAGTATATTAAAAACAGTAGAAATCCTCTACTGTCTCCAACAAGTATCTTTATGGACAGATTAGCTAGATATAACTTGGCAATAGACTTTGGTGATGTTGATGTATCTTTCTCTCTCTCTCTCTCTCTCTCTCTCTCTCTCTCTCTCTCTCTCTCTCTCTCTCTCTCTCTCTCTCTCCCCTCTCTGTGTGGCTTCTCTGGAGAGATCTATATCTATACATGAATATATTGTGTCATCATATAAATATCATATCTATATGCATATACACTATCAACTTTTTTTCCATTTAAATGGTGACAATAATTACCCGTTAGTCATGGGTTTAAAAAATTACCCAAAGATTTTTCCAAGAATCCTTGATAGCTTCTTAAAATTGAAGTCTACTTCCTGGAAACAGATGAGGCTATGAGGGAACTTCTTGAGAGTCCAGCTTCACAATGATGAAGATATGGCCACAATTATTCAAATATAGTTCTTATATTTATTTGAATCAAAACTGTAAGATGCAGGTGTCAAACCTCAGGGATATCTTTGTAGTTTGTGGTTTCTGTTCTGCATTTTGTCTACTAATAATTTTTGATGGCCTTGATGAGTCCTAACAAAGACTTACAGGCAAGGACACTTAGGATACAATTTGGTCCATGAATACATGCATTATTCCCACACTTACCCTTAACCTAGAATACCATCTAGCAGTTTAGAAAACTCAGTATTTATAACGATGTTCATGATGTATGCAGTGAACAGAGGAAGGTCTCAGCCTCTCTTTCCCAGGGTGATCATGGTCTTTCTGTCCTCATCCAGAGTTAGAATACATCCAACTTCAGCTCTAGGTGTGAAAGATGCTCCCAGCAGAAAGACAGCACAGTTTCTTGGAATCAACATTCTTCTTCCACTTCAAAGATGTCTCTAGTAAAATGATAGAGTAAGTCAACCAGGAAAAGACTCCAATAATCACTTCTGTGGTCCACGGCTGTCACATACTGATATATTTATATATTCAGACTAAGAGGTGCTATAGGGATATAAAAATAGAAGATTCCATGTGGCTCCGTGGAAATAGATTCTCTGTTTGCATGACAAATATGCGAAATGATAAAAAGTGCCATGATGCAAAGCAAAAGATAAATAAATAATAAAAGTCTACAAAAGGTGTGCAAAAGTAAACAAATGCTTTGGAAAAACATTTCGAGTAACTAAAATGACATGAATCATCTTAAGAGAAACATAAGCCCAAAACATTTCAAGAGAATTCATGTTAGAGAGTGACACAAAAATATTTTTGGTCTGTTATCCAAGAAACTGATGCTGTCATGATTGTGACAAATCAAGGCACATGTAATCTCAAGGCATCGAAAGTAATTGTTCTATATTAAAGTTTCACTCTATCTCAAATGCAGGTTGAAAACAGAAAACAGGAAAAAAAAAACAGGCAGTGATTTGATCTCATTTAAATACCTCCTTTCAACTTCATGAACTGTAAAAAAAAACTAACATAATAAGCAATCATTAAGAGAAATAATATCGTCCCAAATTCACCTTATATTATTAGCTTCCTGAAAATTTTGGAACGGGTGATTCAACGTCAGAAAATGCTCCCCAGAGGCTAACCTGAGCTCCTACTGGGTGCCCACCCTGCTTCCCTAGAGGCTGAGTCAGCACCCTGAATCCATCCAAATTGCATCTTTCAAGTCCTTGGCCTCCATCTCAGAGCAGTCAGTCTAACATGAACCTCTGCTTACTTAAATGACTTTCTCGTTTGCCTGGCTGAAGGGAATTAGCTTATCCGAAGCAGCCTGGTGACAAATCCAAGTTACTTGATGAGAACCGATCCTAGAGTTCCAGTAAATTAGCACACACCAAATCCAGTATCTGCTGAGTCCTCAGTATTCCACCGGACCCCTATCTACTGTCACTGGCAGAAAATGACCTTCAAGAAAGGCTGTTTAAACCAAGGCTCTTGGAGCTTAATTGAGGCTGTGACTAGACCCAAAAGTGTTGAATCTTTGCTCCACTACTTCTCACTGAGAGCCTGTGTCCTCTCTGTCTGCAACTTCATGAATTTATTTAATAACGCTGGAGAAGTTTCAATGTACCCACCCCACAGACACTCACAGAAGTCTGAGAAGACTTCTTTGTGGCAACACTCTGAAGTCCTCCTCTTGTTTCTCTTCAGCCTGTAAGTCACAGCCACAAGTTGGCAAAGGCTAAGTCACCAGGCGGCTGTGTGCACTCCCCATCACCAGAGTCCTGGTCTCCTGTCAGCATTGTAAAGTTGCTGACTTGGTTCATCAAACTTCATGAAAGGCGAGGGAGAATATTGAAAATCGTATGCAAAATATGCTTTAATAAATGTGAATTCATTCCAAGATCATGATATGTTTTTTATTTTTGCTTCACATTATTCCAGCTCATTCCGCGTGATCTCATATCCAGCAAAGGACTGCATAGATCTATAGCTAAGTATATTTCACCTACCTATTACTTATACCTATCCATTGATTTACCTATCCTCTAGTTGTCGGGTCACAGGGAGACACAGAGACAGTGAGGAGATCACCATATATAATTGGTAAATCTAAGTAAAGAATATATTGTAAAATTGGGGAAGTTCTTTTTTTTGTGTTTTCCTTTAAGTTTTAAATTATATCAAAATTGAAAACTGACTCCTGCAATTTAAAAGCAAATGAAGGGTTGGAGGCATAGAGTTTAGTTGTAGGGTGCTTGCCTAGCAAGTGTGGATCATAATAATGAGAAAACCTTCCCTGAAGAATGGTTATTGATGAAATTTCAATAAGGTAAGTGTATAAGAAAAGAGCATATTATGAAATGTTAATCTTTTTATTTTCAATAATTATGCTATAGTTTCTATAAGTGAATGTTTTTATTCTTACTCTTAAGAAACTGAGGAAAATGTACTATTATATCTCCAAGAATTTCAGAATTTCAGTATTGAGATGATGCACATGAGAGATAAAAGAGAGAGAAAGAGAAGAGAAATACACACAAACACACACACACACACACACACACACACACACACACACACACTTCTAGGCCAGTTCTATCAATTTCTTTCATAGTATCAAGCAAGTTCATACCACTGAGCTACATCTTCAGCTAAAATGTTTTTGAATTAATTTAAAAAGACCTGTTAGGGTACATCAACCCCTTCTCTAAGATGCCTTTCCCAACAAGGCTCCCTATTGCCCCATATACCAAAGAGTACAGAACAGTGGATCTCTGGACCCTTCATCTATGATCTATTATTTGCAGCCTTTGACTCACCTCAAAATCTCATGGCTGACATTTTCTGATCACTGAATTTCCACATGAGTTACCAGTTTATTACTTTGCCTCCCTGTGACACTAGCACCTTATTTATAGGTCTCTTGTCTGATCTTCACTCCCCAGCCCCCACTCCTGTCCCTCAAGTCGTAATCCTTGATTCTAGCTGCCTTTAGTTCTCTGGCAAAGTTCCTTAGATTATTTTTTTATTTAAAATTACCCATCTTATACTTCAGAACCAATTGTCATGTACCAGAGGTGTCTGGTATTCAGCAGGAGGACAGAAGACCGTGTTTATATCATTACATATGTACTTGTTTGAGAAAACATATGCACAATTAGTGTTACCTACCCTTTGAAATACCATACAACACTCACTGCATTTGGAATCTCCCTTAGAGCTTGTAACTTGTGAACTGAAATATTTCTTTTCTTATAGGAATTTTATTTCAACTTGACTACATTATTGAAATTACCCTTAAAGGTAAGATAATAATATATGTTGACTACTCTTTATAGTTTTTTCTGTTCTGTATGAAAGCTTAATGCATTCTCATACTGATGCACAGCTCTTTTGTTATGGCAACTTATCACTGTGAAAGATTCTAATCCCCCTTTACTTCTCAAACTGGCAACATTCACTGCTTCTATCTCCATGTGTCACACAGTAGTGATGTTTGTATTAGAGACAAAATATAGTTGATTAATGGATTCCCAAACTATATCGTCTCTGTTGTCACATCATACCTTATAAAGGTGTTGTATGACAAGCCCATTAAGACACTGACTCTTTTTTATCATGCTTCTACTGGTAAAAGAAAAGGAAAAGAGTGGCGTGTAACTCAGTGGTAGAGCATTTGTTTAGCATGTTCAAGACCTTCAGCACTCCCAAAAAAAAAAAAAATCAATCAACAGAAATACTGTATAATTGGTAACTAAGAAGTTGTTTACTATCACATGTTTTCCATCATGAAATTTCCCTGGATCTGAAAACTATTTCATGCATTGCAACTAGAACATAAGCAAATAGCTCATCAATGAAACGTGATGGAAATTACAGAAGTACAGTAGAGAAACAACAGATGTCATTGAAGAATATGAGACTGAATCCTCACCACAGTATTGTAGGGTTTTCTACCCAGAGGCTTAATGTATCCTCTTTTTTTTTCCTCTCACTTTGACCCTTGGAAGATACTAATAAAATAAGATTAGGATTAGCAAGAATAATTTTCTCCAATGTAGGCAAATATATCAACAGGAAAGAAAAGGACACACATATCAACATTCACAATTAAACAATGACACCAACACTATTATGAATAAGTGCTTTGTAGCATCCTGACTAAAACTTGAGTCTACAACACTTTAAACGGTGCTCTGGAGGTGGGGGTACTGGGAACCCTGATTGTTTTGAGAGAATTAGGGAAAGTTTTGGAGATTCAGATGGTGTTTTTATTTGGACACATTTTGCTCAGAAATAAGAACACAGATTCAAAACAACTATGAAGCCCACAAAGACCTCAATGAAGTTCTCACTGAAACTTAATGTTAGAAGCCACTTTCTGCCCTTTAGAGCAAAGATCCTGGCTGATTGCATCTGAGAAAAGAGCTTGACAGAAATCAAAGCAGATATGTGTCCTAGACAAAGAAAACCCTCTCAGCAGTGAGCTACCATTACCAAATCAATATTTTTCAAATGAAGTATATGACTATACCACAGATGTTATATCTTGTCAGAGGCAACTCTCCTGACCACTTACCTAACACAAACCTTTCTTTTTTGCAGGTGTGGTATGCATGAATGTATTCAGGTGGGTATGTATGTGTGTATGCATAAGCATGACAGTTACCTTCTCAATGCTGGGACACCAGAAATACCCATCCAAAAGCAGCTTATGGAAGAAGAGTTTCATTCAGCTTACAGTTTCAAGAGATGCTTCATCATAGTGGGGAAAGCCGAGCAGAGCAGGCAGCAGGGTATAGGACATCTTCCCTCATCCACTGGGAGAGGGCAATTAGAAGGAGCTCCACGGGACTAGAGAGATGGCTCAGCAGTTAAACGCACTTGTTTGTAAAGCCTAATGATCTAAGCTCAATTCGTTCCTAAAGCCAGATGCACAAAGTAGTGCATGTGTCTGGAGTTTGCTTTCAGTGACAGGAGGTCCTGGTGCATCCATACTCAGTCTTCCTCTTTCTGTGTCAAATAACTAACTAAATAAATAAAAGATTGTTTTGAAAGTGAGTTCCAAGGGGGCTGGATTATAAGGTCTCAGTGACACAGCATCTCCAGCAAACTTCCACCTCTCAAAGGCCCCACCAGCTAGGGATTGAATGTGAGGCTTAATCATAAACACACAAGGCTGCGGGGGACACACATTCAAACTATCAGAGTGTGTGTGCAGTTGCACTTGCACTTGTGTGTGTGGGTGACAAAATGTGCACTTGGGTAAGTGTGTGGATGACATCATGTGTCTTTCTCAATCTCTTTCCACCTTATTTGTTGAGGAAAAATGTCCTTTCTCTGAACCCAGATCTTGCTGACTCTGTTAGGTCTACCTTGCTACCTGGCCTTGAAGATTCACTTGTCCCTGCCTCCCAAGCTCTGAAATTACAGGTGCACCTTGCTGGGCCCAGCACTTCTACGGGTGCTGGGAATCCACAGTGGGACCTCACACTCACACAGCAGGCACTTTACCAGCTGAGCTCTCACTCCAGCCCCACAAACCCTTCTTCAGAGCAGTTTTCACCCTAGAATTGTGTCATATATTTCTTCTCACGTTCTACATGTAAACCCCATGAATATGGCTATGATTCATGACACAGGCAGGACAGCATGCATAGCATGAATGTTTATCTTACACACAATAGATCCTTAGAAAGTAAGTGTCCTTCAGCACGTGAATGTCAAAGCGCTTTTGCCAACATGGCACTTAAGAGCCGAAAGGCAGCTGCCCCAGAAGATGGGTAGATGGGGTCAGAGCATGACTGACCTGCATTTCACATGAAGATGTCGCCTGTCACCTGTGAACCACTGACAGCCAAGCATGCAGAGACTATGAGAGGATAGTTCATGCTAACCTGACTCTCAGGGTCACTGGCAGAGCCCACTCTCCCATGGTATTCATCATTGTTTCTGGTCCTAGCAGGGGCCACCTTTGAAATACCTCAGCATGGAAAGCAGATATCACCCCAATCACAGACTGCTGGAGAGCCCAGAGGTTGTCACTGGCCAAACAATCAACAATGATGTCTTCCAAAATATCATTTCACAACATGGTTTGACCAAGAGCTGAAATCACTATGAACCCTTCCAAATGATGAAGCTTGTATTTCTAGAAGTTACACTGGGCATGTATAATATGACCTTACATGGGACCAAAATAACTTGTAAAGCTTACTTTCCATAATAAAGCAAGGAGGTAGATAAATGTCTTGCAAGAGAACACTTTTCAGGCTTCAGATTTAGTCTTTATGAAAACACAGACATAGATCTGCAGATCTTGGGAAACTTCATCCATGAGACTTGATGCCTAGAGAAAAATCCTAAACAGAGCTTTCAGACCTAAATAGCACACCATGGTGAAACTACAGAATCTGATAAAAACCCAGAGAACAAACAACTTCCATGGGCTACAGACAGGTTTGTGATCCATGGTACATGTTAGAGTATCCTGAATAGTAATGTTTTTTTCCAAGGGTATGATTTACAGTCCTCCCTAAATCTGGTCTCCAGAGCTGACTTAGGCTAATTTCTAGATTCTACTGCATCTACTTAGATCCTGTTCCTCATATATTTTGAATGCTAAATGCAAAACTTGTACACTATCGGTGGCTATATTTTAGGTGGGGAATGCAATTCTTCCCCATAGTGGCACCGTAGATCGTCTCTGTTATAAATATCTTCACTTCAATGAGAAAAGATGATGAAATTCTTTTTGAAGACTCTCAAAGGGCTTGCAGATTTTTAAAAATATTACCGCCACTTTGTTTGGAAGAAATACAGTTTGGTCGTAAAAACATCATTTGTGATTGGATTTATGAACCTGACACTCATTTGCATGCTGTGCATGAAAACCTGGCACCAAAGACTGGTTTCAAACAAGGAAACAGACTTTCCTCGACTGCATTGTCAATAACAAATTTCAAGTCCTCCCAACCTGTTGAAAATAAGTATACAGGCAGGGGTGGTGGCTCAGTCAATAAAGTGCTTGCCATGCAAGCGTGAAGATCAGAGTTCACATCCCCAGCCCCCACATAAACACTCAGTGTGGCTTCATGGACCTGTAAACCCAGCACTGGGAGGCAGAGGCAGGAGACTCCTGAAGCAAACTGGCCAGTAAGACTAGTTAACACAGTGCACTCTCAATTCAGTGAGACCCCCAGTTAATAAATATAGTGGGCTATATGGTGTCACATGCCTTTAATCACAGCATTCAGGAGGCAGAGGTAGGAGATCACTGTGAGTTCGAGACCAGCCTGGGTCTACAGAGTGAGTGCCAGGTCAGCCTGGGGCCAGAGTGAGACCCTACATCAAAAAAACAAAATAAATAAGTAAAGTGGAAGCAACTGAAAAAGATACCCAACGTTGACCTCTGACCTCCATATGTAAGACATACATGCATATACACCACACATACACAGAAAAGAAATGTACATCAAAGCCATCTTCCTTTGAATAAACAGTTTATTAACTTCAAAATTCCTCATACGTTCATTGAAATTTTTCTAAGGAGTAAAGGAAATTTCCTCCTATATATGCCTCAAAGTTATTTTTCTTTTCAAGTTAGACTAGGGTAGACATCTTTCTTTTTATTTAAGGCACTTAGGAGCTGTCTGTAATTTGCTTAGCATATTTCATTATCATAGAACCCAGTACTTAAGAGTAGGTTAATTTAAAGAGTTATCACTCAGCATTCAAGAGGCTGAGGTTGGAGATCTCAAGTACTAAGTTAGCCTAAGTTGCCTGGCGTAAACTTGTAAAAAAAACAAAAATCAAACAAAATCCCATATCAAATTTAATTTATTTGTTAAAAAATTCTGATTACGCCCAGAGAGTGCTCTTGAACAAATTTCCAAGGAAATAAATAAGCTGAATTAAAGAGAATTATGTTAGGGCTGGTGTTGCAGTCAGTTTACTCTTGCTGCGCAGAAAGAACCCAAGCAAAAGTGGCTTGTGGAGGAATGGGTTTAATAGGCTTATGGACTCAGGGGAGACTCCGTCCTGGCAGGGAAAATGATGGCATGAGCAGAGGGGTGGACATCATCTCTGCCACAGCACTGCAAACAATGGCAGGAAGGTGTGCCAAACACTGGCAAGGGGAAGCTGGCTTATAACCCCCATAAGCCCGCCCCCAACAACACAACTCTACCGAGGTTGTAGAATCCAAACTGCCATCAGCTGAGGATTGATCTATCAAAACCCATTCATTTATTTGTGAGGGACACCTGGACCAAGCCATGACAGCTAGGGATATGTCTTAGTGGTTAAAAGCCCTTACTCTGCAGTTACAATGACCACAGTTCAGAGCCCTAAAACCCACATATAGCCAGACGCAAGGTACGTCTGTAATCCCGACATGCCAGTGGCAATGACAGAAACATCAGGATAATCCGAAAGCTCGTGGCTGAGATTATCTGATGTTCTTGGTAACAAGAATGTCCATGTCTCAAACAAGGCAAAAGGTGAGGCTCGAAGTCCTCAGATTGTCCTCTGACCTCCACACCATGCTAGGGCATGTATGCCCATACATAAACGTACATATATTAAAGAAAAGAAGCTTATGTTCAAACTCCTATCTTAGAAAGTATAAAGAAATAATAAAGGTATATGTGATATGTTATGCTAAAAACCTGAATTTGGGGGACCCAGCAAAGCTTTCCTAAGCAGTTGTCATTTGTATGTGGATTGAACAGTTGTGAGATTTTAATAACGGGAATGTGAGGGGAGTCTGAGGGCAGTAGGGCCCCTGACTCAGTGATTGGAAGTCTATCTCAAATAAGTAGTGGGTTCAGATCAAAATTTCATGAAAGCAAATGCTTTGGATTGATATTGGAGATGTGAAACGAAGCCCACGGCTTAATGTGCACCTCTCAATAACTACAGTAAAGCAACCCTTAGGGAATTTAGTGACTGACTAAATTATTTTCAGTGAAATAGTCTCCAAAGATGAGATCTATATTTTAGGTAGCTAGAGTTTCCTTACAGAGATGGTATAAATCAAGATTCTGTATTTTGATGATTTTTTACACTATCCCCTGAAACAAGAATTCCTTTATAAAATAAAATGTAAAGTGGAATACATTCGGGATCTCTCTACACACATGCAAAGCAGCATTATCACACCAGCAGCTGCTTTGGGTCCCAGTGTTTTATCCTGTCAATAAGAAAATCCTTGATGTGCTATTGAAGGTACAGTTATCTTGACAGCCATCTTCATGTAATATTCAAGATAGCTTTTACACAGCCTCAGTTATAATATTAGCCTGAGATCTAATGCTTGCTCTTTATTTAAGGGATGATGAACTTGATTTGATGCTTTCTCTGCTGTGAGCCAATTCTGACTTGAAATCCTCCTGGGCAGATTTCACTGTCTCTAACTGACCGTAAACTTGAGATGTTCCTAGCCAAAACCCTATTCTTATCAATTACCCAGACTTAACTGAAGAGTTATTTTCATCAGTTTTTCACTATGTGCTGGGTCTGACCTTTGAAATATTGTAGTCACAGAATTGCTATCATCCAGAATAAGAAAAAAAACTGTCTCACAAACTCTACCTTGATCCAAAAAGAAAAAAAAATACTCTATGTCATTAACTGTCTCAAAGCTCTTTTACTAGTCTACAGACTATTGGGATGAGTTTAATAGATTGAAAGTCCTGCTTAGAAAGGACAGAAGCAAGGGAAGCAGAGAGGGAAGAAGGAAGGAAAGAGCGAAGAAGTGAGGGAGAGAAAGAAGGAGTGAGAAAGGGAGGGAGGAAGAAGAGAAATCGAGCCACAAACTCCCAAAATTTGGTCACAAAATTTCACTGTCCCTGATTTTAGTAGATATACATTGGCTATTCAAATCTAAATCAAACAGTACATTTAGCTTCAGTCATTTCAGATGCCAACCAAGTTGTACATGCAGAACTTTAAATAATAATATTTTTAATACTGCTGAGAAAACCAGGCAAAATAAACTAATAAAATCACATGCTTACCAGTCATACCTCTGACAGGAACAAATGGCTCACTGACATGAGAGGAAACTTTGATAGACTATGTTACAGCTACCTTCTTATTTCTGGGACAGGACACCTGGCCAAAAGCAGAATATTGAGGGAAAGAGTTAATGTTGGTTTAAGGTCTCAGGGGGGAGTTTTAGTAAGGCATGGCAGAGCAGAGGCTGGATATTACATCTTATCACAGCAGCTGGGAGGTAGCAGCAAGAGTGAACTAAGCTGTACCAAGAGGGGCTTGGGCTACAGCCACACCTCCTTCACCCACCCCATGCAACACACCTCTCCAGCAAGGCTCTACCTCCCAAACTGCCACCAGCTGGAGACTGAAAATGATGCTTAACCACAAACACATGAGGCTATGGGGACTTTATATTCAAGCCACTACAGACTGTTCCAAGTGTAGACAGCATACAAAGAAGCTACAGGAAGGGGGTAGCACTAATGGGTAAAAGAACAAATGGCCTCTATCACCATCAGGACTTAAGGAGCTAGAGCTACAAAACAGCAAATGAGGTAGTGAAGAGAGGGCCACCTGACAGAGCTGGTGACCTCAGGGTAGACTCTCAGCCATCAGCTGGTCTCCGTTTTCACCCTCCCTCCCATATCCAGCTGGTGAATCCATTGGTGGAACCCAGCAGGCAAAGAAACTCACTGCTCCATCTCAGAGAAATCTCCCTTAGAAACAGAACAGCCTCTATAAATAAGATGGACAGCAGGCCTGGAAGGATTTGGCAGATGTCCAGGACATCACATCAGTAATGCAGATTAGGCCAAGTATCTCATACAGAAAATTTATGAAGCGCACTAACAGGATAAGAAAACCTAAACTCTCCATTTCATCTATAATAACTTTTAGCTCTGATCTTACAACATAGAAAATGTCAAATTTTGACTAGAACTCTTAAAATGATGCATGCACACAGAGATATGGGGGAGTAATCTAGTCATTCTAATCTCAGGATGGCCTCTACTCAAAATGAGTAAACATGAAGATCTTGTGAAAGTAGAAGTGAGGAGTTTGACCTGGGACCAGGAGAGAAAAAGGAAAGGTACAATGGCTCTTCTTCGTCCCCAATTTACAAGATTGTTGCACTGATTTTGAGTTGTGAACAGGTTATAAATCAAAGCACATTTTATTCAAACATGAAGAGAAATAGAGCATCTATACACAAATGCTCTCTGTTGTATCGCACCAAACCTTATGATAAGTTGCCAATACATCAAGCTGAAAATCTAATACAAACACCCTAAGCATCATGAGAACATGTCATACCATTTAGTGAAAACCTGGGAAAAAAAGCAAAAGTCAGAATTCAAATATCAGTTTCTCCTGCATGCATATCAGTTTTGTACAATCATAAAGTTTAGAAATCATAAATAATTGTAAGTTGGGGACCATCCTGCTTTTGACCATTGTGGTTTTGATTTGAAATAGGGACTCAAACATAGCTTGTGCTGACTTCAACTTATGGTCCTCCTGCTTCAGCCATCTAAATGCTTGGATTACAAGTGTGTGTCACCACACCCAGGTATTAATCTGTATTTTCCACCACTGTCTCTTCCCATTCCTTAAGGTCCCAAGATGTTATCTCATAAGAAAATAAACCATTAAACTTAGTAATGCAATACATTAGTTTCTGATCATCTATCCATTAAATTTCTTTGAAGAAACGGTGTTTTACATCAATGTCCACCCTGTCTAAGTTCTTCTACATACCCTTCTTTGCTCCCCAATAGTACCTGGCCATATACAGAAGCATTATGGGGCATTCTGACAGAGAGAGGCCACAGAAATCCACTTGCTACCTGGTAACTGCTGCCCACTGCTTTTGTCCTTCCAGACCAGACCTCACCCCCACCATCTCCCAAGAGTGTTGTGAAGCCCTGAGAAGTGGCTGGGACTCCCCCCACTTATGGTCACAGCAGGTCTGCCACAGAGCCTTCAGCGACAGGGTGACTTTGTCCCTAATGGCATGCTTCTGTGGTCATTCATTTTTCTTCAGCACCCTGCTCCCTCAAGTTGGGCACAAGGTATAGTTCAAGAGGACCGAACTCAAACCTTTCTCATCTAAACATACTGTACTTTCATAGTAAGATACCATCCAGTGACACTTTGAGCTAGAGGCAAACCAGGAGTCACAAAGTCAGAAAGAGGAGATTTGGGTATATCCATCCCCTGCCTCTTTGAGATTATTCTCCCTCTATATTCTTGCCACAATCACCAAGGCTGCTGGGTTACTTCTTTTCATTGCTATACAGGGCAACTTAAGGAAGGAAAGGTTTGCTTTGTGTCACAGCCCCAGACAGACTATCATGGCTGGAGCAGCTCCAGCCTTAGTGACAGAACAGCATGAGTGCAGCTCTTCACCTGATGAGAGACCAGGAATCAGAATTCAGGCTGCAATCAGAAGTGGGCATAGCCTTCAAAGGTATGCATCTACTGACCTGTTTCTGCCTGCTAAACCTCATGTCCCAAAGGTCTCACAACCTCTCAAAAGTGTCACCAGCTGGGAATGAAGTGTTCAAACCCATGAAGGCCATTTCAGAATCAAACCATATGAGATCTCTCTCTGAGTCTTGTCTAAGCTGAGTCAAGGAGATCTCAAAGTGGGGCCCGAGAGCCCTTTTAGGAGACCTGAAAATTCAGAACTATTCTCCTAAGACTAACATGATTGTTGCCTTCTCCTTCCTTGTTCTCTGACAGGCTTACAACGGGGGCTTCCAGGATCTATATGATGTGTGATGTCCCAAAACCCTGACTGACTGGAGAAAGTTAAAGAATGCTCTCGGCTATGAACCCAGACATTTGCAAAACGATTAATCAATGCCTTTCTTCTAACGTTTTTCTTTTGCCTTCAGAAAATATTAGGGGCTTATATAAAATGTTATTCAAGTCCACATATAATGGGTTTATTACTTTTTATTTTAAATTGACATGCAATAATTACACATACAGAATGTAGTGTTATTATTTTGTTACATGTATACAATATGTAATGATCAGATGAGAGAAGTTGGCATATCCATTGCCTCAAAAATTTGTCATTTCACTGTGCTGGAAATACTCAAAATCCTCCATTATCTATTTTTGAAATATACATTTAATTTCTACCAACCACAGTTGTCCAGCTGTGCTATAAAATGTTCAAAGTTATTCCTGCTAGGGAAGTATGCCTGATACCCATTAACCAGCATCCATTGCTTGCTTCCCCTCTACTTCACAGGCTCTACTAACCATCTTTAGGGTCCTCAATAATTTTTTTAAAAAGTGAAAAAGCACCATGAGACCAAAAACTATGAGATCTGCTGCTGTAGCTTACAGGTCTGCTTCTCCACATACAAGAAGTGGTTATTCATAAACGGTGCCACCACAGCCACACACAGGCCACTGCCTCAATGCTGAGCCAACTCCTCCTGTCCCGGATAGAATGGGCATCAATGCTTATGTACGCAGTAAGCTTGTGTTTCACACTTGAAGGTGAAAGGTCAAATGTTAAAAGTCATGTGATCCATGGGAGGAGACATATCAAATGTGCAATTCAATGTCTATGACATTTTGCCTGAGAGACTCACCTCTGTGAGTTATGGGGAGAAAATAATCTGTGGGATTCCAAAAACCAAGAAGCTCAAATAACCAAAGAAGAACAAGTATTTCCCAGGAGAAAGAGAAAACCATGGGAGTCAATATTCCAGGTCACATAGGTGGACTCAGGTGCTCTTGTGCTTGATGAAATGGCACACGACTGGCCAGTGAAGGCTGGTGTATACAAATGGACTACTGTCTGTGACCCAGCACAGGCACAGTTATCATAGAAATATAACTCCATATCATGTCCTATGGGAACACCCTCCAAACTGACATTCTTATGAACATGAAAGGACTATTTTAAAAGTAAAGAAAAACTATTGTAATTAAAAATCAATACTTTTGGAATTTTGCATATTATTCTAAATACTTGCTTAGAATTGAATCCTCATCTAAGTGCTGATAAACCCTCAAATATAGATATTTTGTATAAAGTTTTGTTAGCATTATTCTTATTTTAGAGTTGGGAAAACTAGAGGAAGCCATCTATCCAACATCACACAGGTTGGAAGTGTTAATAAAATAAGAATAAAATAAGCATTTGAATTTTTAACTCCTCAAATCAACCTTAACAATAAAAATTGGGCACTCCGTGATGAAAGGCAGTCACATTACACCATCGCGTATTTAGGAAGTGAATGATCCACTTCGCAAACCTCCATCAAGACTACATAGTATTCACAGAGACCCATCTCAAACGGTCCTGAGAAAAGCAATCTGCTTCAATTTGCAAAGGGAAAAAAATTCCCACTAAGGTTTAGTGATTGCTACAGTTGGAACGCTCTGAAACCAGGGTCATGTTTCTGTCATGGCAAATTAGGTCAACATGGCAAGACATGGAGCCATGCATACATAGGATGACGGATGCAAAAGTACGTTATTAACTGGTGTCCTCTCCATTTTATTTTTTTTCCGTGACATCCAACAAATTGAATGTAAGTGTTCAGAAACACAAAATGCTCTGTTAGATGATTTAAGAAGTCAGGGAGGGAGCGTGTGCGTGAACTGACAAGGAATGTAATAATGGACACTTGGCTACTCTGAAGAGGTCGGGAAATTTTGTGTGACTAAGAATAACTTTTTGACACTGTCCCTTAAGTAACCCAGCACTTTATTCGCCTCAAGCTACTGTTTTTCTAATTTTGGAAGAATTGATTTTGTAGACCGGTAGGTGGATTTTAGAATATATGAGCTTGACTGGGTATGGTGGCACACTTGTGAGACAGGTAGGAGGATTGCCATGAGTTCGAGACTATCCTTAGTCTACCTCATGAATTCCATATCAGCTTGGACTAGAGCAAGACCCTGCCTCAAAAAATCAAATTCATATATATATATATATATATATATATATATATATATATATATATATTTGTGAATGATATTATCCAAAAATAAAAATAAAAAATCTTAAATCTACCCTAACCTATAGTAAACAATGGTTAACCTTTTATTTTATATATTATATACTTCAAATAATAAGCAATGCAAAGATGGAGGACAACATAGTGGTTACACATGTTCAGAAAATTCTTTGGTTTGAATCCTAGCCCTATGACTAGCCTTGTGTGACGTTGGATGAGTTATATAACTTCTTTGTTTCTGTATTTTCTCTATGGTATGAAATGAGTTTAATAACTACCATATAGGAATTTCTTTAAAGACTAATTTAATAAACATATGGAAACTACCAATATTGGTACTAAGTCCCTAGAAATTATACCTTTAGAAAGTTATCTCCACAAAGCAAAATTTAAATGAATAACCAACACCAGCTTTTCTAGGACTTTCTAGGTCATGGATGGTCTTAACTGTGCATTTCATTACTGTGGTTCCCAGAGGACTTTGTGGCTCTCTTCAGGGTGCAGGACAAAAGCCCAAGACATCACTTAGTACTTAAGCACTTAAGAAGCCAGGTGTGGTGGCATATTCTTAATAATCCCAGCACCTTTGAAGCAGAGGCAGGAAGATCTCAAGTTCATAGGCAGCTTGTTCTACATAGTAAGACCTTGACAAAAGCTAGCTACTAATAATATCATTTCAGAGCCACTTGACTCTCACTGCTACTCTAAGAATAGTTAAGATAAAACCTAAATCAACATAGCCCTTTGTCAAGAAAACACTAATCAAAACGTACAGAAGTATTCAAAATAAGTCCATTTTATTAACTTTACTAATATATAGTTAGTAGAAACAAAACAAAACAAAAAAAACCTACATGTTCCACATCTTTGCTTCTGTGACTATCATGCAGTTTATCTGTCCTTCCGGCCACTGTAGTAAATGTTTATTTATTTCTTTTCATTGTATCTTCTTTTCCAATATATCTGCCAGTGTTTTCCTAACATATCCAGGGTAGGTCTTCTCTTTCCACTAACTCTGAGGCTGTGGAGTCCTCCAGGAGGCAAGGGTGTCTGGAAGGCTGTAGTGTAAGGTCAAGGTTATTTTATGGCTATACCTGGGGGTCTCTGGAACCAAAGAAAGTGTATGGTTCTTAAAATCGAAAGTTTTAAAAAATATTTATTTATTTGCAAAGGAGATAGAGAGAGAAAGAGAGAGACACAAAGAGAGAGACAGAGAGAGAGAACACACCAACCAGAACAAACTCCAGATACATGCTTTATCTGGCTTTACTTGGGTACTGGGGAATCAAACCCAGGCCACCATACTTTGTAAGCAGGTGACTTTAACCCCTGATCCATCTATTCAGCTCAAAAGTTGAAGGTTTTTATGCCTGAGATGAAATTGAATTCTTCCTGGGCAAGAGATATGTCCAAAGAAAGAAACAATCTCAACAGAACCAGACTAACCTAGCAAAAAGTCACTCACACCCATGGGAATAGAGGTGTGGCTCATTCCAACTTCTGAAATAACTTTCTGTCATTACTATTGGGCACAAAATCCGTGATGCTGTACTTCTCAAGGATTTTGTGCTATCTACAGAGTTGTCATGTGACCCAGAGATTCCACTCTTAAGTGTTTGCCCAACAGATTGAAAATCCATGTCTCCAAAAAGAACTCTGTACCCAAGTCTTATACTATTGTGACTTACACTAACCCAAAAGTACAAAGAGCCCAAATGTCCACCAGCTACTAAAGCAAATATGTCAGATCTGGCCATGAAAAGGAATGAACTATTGGTAAATTCCACAATGTAGCTGAACCATGAAAATATGACAATAAGTTACAGAGGCCAGTCAGACACAGAAGTGCCCATAGCCTAAGATTTCTTTAGCATCGGCTACCCGGAGGAGTTGTACTCACAAAGACATAGAGCATATTCATGCTTGCCAAGACCAGATGCAGAGGAAAGGCTAGGGTGTTGTTGCTAATGGATACCGAGTTTCTTTTAGAGACAGAAACATTAGTGTTGATGGTTGGACCACTCCGTAAATACATTAACAACCTCTGATTTATAGAATTTAAAAGGGCAACTTGCATGGTTATCTAATTAGATCTTATTAGAACTGTTACTAAAATTATAGGAAACATATGTAAGGAGGTATTTATCTGATCTTTTCAGAAAATGGACTTTTTAGAGTTACCTTATAAAATTTCACTTAAAGATATGGAATTGGCAGGGGAAGATTAATAATATTAGTTTCTTCTGGCTTGGGCATCCTGTGGATAGCATTTAGTACTTAATGTTTTATACACAGTCCAATGATTCTCAGGTCAATCCTACAATGGAAGAATCATTGAAGATTAACAAACGCATCCAAAACTTAAGTATGTTTTCATAGTGCTCAAAGGTAGGAATAATTAGTACTGAAAATAAAACATTGTCTGTTCTTACCTAATTAGAATACTTGCTGGAGAAGCCTCTGGCATGGTGCACGGAAGAGGGAGGGGCAAAGCCATAGGCTTCGTTGTGTTTTTTAAGAATCAATTGGATGATAACTGATACGCTCTTAACACTCTCCAAGTTTATTCCCTTTGGGCCCTGAAAGCTTGCATGCCATTGTGTTTTATGCAAGAAGAAGTTGAATAATTAGAAGAATATATATTCTTAGATTTATAAATTATAAAATTATTTGGTTTTTACAATCTCTGTGTGTACAAGCTTCAGGTATTTTATTAAATAGTTAATTCATTTGAGTCAGCCAAACATTTGAAATATTCCTGTGAAAGGAAGCTGGAAGCCTTCGTTTTCTTCTCATCCTTAGGGTTAAGTGGAACAAGGATACAATTCCTCAAATGGATGAGTAGATGGAGAATCATGCATGAGTCAGCGAGCCATTTCCTTCACTTTTTGTGTCTATCACTTTCAGTCTCTTTCTCATTTAGTTATGAACCAGAGCATTCTTTACCACAGTGGTGAATGGGATCAGTGTCATGGACATTGGAGGTCTCGGTTCTTGTCTTCTGGATTGAGGGAATTCAGTCGAGGGCAACAGTTAAGCTGAAGCTAATTTAATTAAGAACCAAAGCTAAGCAAAGCAGACACTCTGAAGAGAGCCTGGAGTGGGCTGTCCCAAGGTGACAGCAGGGAGCAGCTTAGTGGGCTCTACCTTAAGAACTTTTAAAGGAGTGTTATGAATATTTATGAGATAGTTAGCATATTTATGAGATAATGTAACCCATTTCTATCTCAAGCCATGGTGGATCTGGTGTTTTTTTCAGGTTATTTCTTCCTATGATCTGCAGGAGAAAGAGAAAGGTGTCAAAACCACAGTACGGATGACTCTGTATTGACATCAGGTCTTTTGAGGGAACAGCCCCTTCGTTAGTGCCCATGTGATGACTGTCCTAGCTTCTGATATGGTAGAAACAACCACATGGCATCAGAGGTGCTTAACTGCTTGCTGTCGCCCAGCATGTTAACATCATCTCTAACTCATGGTTTATGGGGTGTGAGCTTCTTCTTAGAATAGGAAAGGCCATTTTCTAGAAGTGCTCCTTACTCACAATCTAGTCTGTTGGATTTAGTTGAAGAATATGTGAAAGGGTGTCAAGTGTCTGCTCCTGAAGGGAGCTTCATGGAAGCTTCTAGAACCTAGCAAAACCAGCTTTGTTGTTTTTCCTAGAGTTCTGTCATCTTTCCTGGTGGCTCTCTCATTCCTAGCTGCAAGCCCTCTCACTTTTCTCGCCCCCCCATTCCTGATCTTGACACTTAATCCTCAATATCTACCTGAAGAGTAACATCAGAGCATCTGTTCCCTTCCAAGTTGTGAAGGGCAATATGAGTGAAAATAAGAAGGAAAAAACACACCGTGCTACAAAAGTGAGTTTGAGAAGTATAAAGACTTGTCAGTTTAATGTACCAGGTTATCAAGGTGATCATTTCGTGCTTGCTCTGAAACATTGAAAATATTGAAACATTTAAAATATAGGTGTTTGTCTGAAAGGAGCTGGAACCAGTCCTAAACACATTTGGCAAAAAGAATGGGAACTTGCTACTTCAAAAATTGTAAAGATGCCAAATATTCTCTCTTCCATTGACTTTTCATTAAAAATGTTCACCTTCCAAGTGTAAAAAATAATAATAATTAATTAAAGGTAGTGCAGCAAAGTTTTAATGAAATTTTAGTAATGATTTCCATGCCAATTTGCCCCAACCTTCTTTATGCTTTGAAAATAGAGCAGTTTTCCAACAATGAGTTAAATGAATACAGCTAAGCTACTTAGGCTTAAGTGGATTTTTGAAAATCTTGTTTTTGTTTTGTTTTCATGAATGCATTTTTTTCTTACCTGAGTGAAGAATGATTTTGTCTTTCCTCCCATTTTTTCTCCTTGTTATGCCCCCAGAGGCACCTGCTTTATTTTTACCAACATTGACCAGGCTCATTTCTGTGTCTACACCAGATTAGAATTTTCAAAACTACATGGTTTTCAAACAATATAATTTGTTTAAATATTAAAATCTTTCATTATGAAGACCTCAAATGGATCAACTGGTAAAGCACTTACCATGCAAAGACAAGGACATATGTTCAGATCCCCAATGACCATGTAAGAGCCAAGCATGGTGACATGTACCTTTAATCCAAGTGCTGGAGAAGCAGAGACAGGAGATCCTCGGGGTTCACTAGCTGGCTAGTCTAGACAAACTGGTGGGCTCCAGGTTCAGTAAGAGAGAGACCCTGTCTCAAATCCTATGGAGAGCAATTGAGGAAAGCACCTGATATCAACCACAGGCCTCCATATGCATTGAGACCAACCCCCAAATAAGTACATGGACACACAAAAATGAAAAGAAGATCTCAAAGATAATTAAGATTTTAGAAAACCAAAGTGACTCTTTTAAAAAAAATCAGAAAGGACTAATACAGACAGCCCACGGAGGAGGATATACAACTGATCAGGGATGGGGAGGGGGGGAATTGGGGAATTCGGGATAACAACGCATGGTTTGCCCACTAAATAATGTAACTCATTATGGACAATAAATATATATTTAAAAAAAATCAGAAAAAAAATCAGAAAAATGATACATGCAAAGAGAAAAGTCAAGAAATCTGATAGGATAAATATGATTTAATCATCAGAAAATCCTTTCAAATACATCCTATTCACATGCATTATTTGAAGCAACATGGGCACAGAAATAAGCCCCACCTGAACTCCAACAGCACCAGATATATCAAGACCCATCAACTTTTTGGGTTTTCGTGCTTATAGTTACTTTACTCTGTTCTCCCCTGGAGATAAGAAATGCTATAGCTGCATTGCATTGATGATATTTATCCCATCAAGTATCCAACTTGAGGGGCAGAGGAGCCAAGGAGGCAGTGAGAACCATGGAAAACTCAACTCTACCAACAAGACCAGAAATGATAGCCAACTCCCTGGCAGGAGATGAACCACCCCTATCACATCAGCTAGGGCCCAGGTGAAATCACAGAGGAAGTGATGAAATGAGCAAGAATGCTGCTTCTACAGCAAGCACATAAATCTGCACCAGGGTAATGGAGACACACACTGAGGACACTCACAACTCACCAAGGCAGAAATCCAGAGGCTGCTAAGAGCTCACCACTTAAGCAAACTTAAAACTCTCCCACATGGCTCAGGGAATTTTGCAGAAGAAGGAGCAGAAAGAGTGCAATAACCATGGTGAGGAGAATATCCAGAGGCAACCCCCCCCAATAACCATCAGCTGCTCAAACAACACATAGGCCTCCATCCCATGGAACATTCCAGCAATCCCAGTGAGGTGAGACTTCAGTGGAATGGGGGCAGGGAGGAGGGAAATGGTGGTACTAACACATGAACTATACATACAAACTTTCTAATTATTAAAAAAATTAAAATGTAAGTCTTATTTCTCCATTTGGTCAAAAAAAAATATCAAAGATCCATTCCTATTCGAACAAAGGGAGGTGGTAATGTTCCCAGAGAACTCAGAGGGAAGCTCTGATGAAGGAGAAATTCAAGGAACTCTTGTCCCCCGACAAAAACCTGATCATAACCACAAGGAATTTGTAGGACAGGCAGTTCACTCTTGATCAGCCAATGTCTCCCTAATGTTGTGCTGCTGGGATGTTGATATGGGCCACTTCATTTAAAATTTGGCCTACTTCTCTTTTGCCCCATAAGTCCTAGAACATTCTCCTGTGGCTGGAACTAGCTTCACTCTCCTTCTTTTCCACTACACACATAGTAAGATACCCAGAGTTAGTCAACAATCTCAAATGTGTCTTCCACATTTTCACCTAATATGCTGTAACTATGATGTTAATAAAAAAACAAAATCATTACAGTTTTAGAAGCCTATAAATGAACATTTTCACCATGTGGTTTAGTCATAAAGAGAAGAACTAATTATAAAATCAACAAAGTTTTCGCGAGTTGATATACATTCACCATTATAGCAAACTGTCTTAAGAGATTTTAGTCCGAATGTTCAGTGTTTTAGGAGTTCTTGTTATGTGTAAGGCATGGTAATTATTGTCATGAGAAAAACATTAAGATAGAAAAATGGTCTCTGCCTCATGAAATATATAGTCTAATTGAGGAAATGAAACTACAAAGAAGTTTTAAATTGTATAACATCACAGACTATATTCATGGAATTGGAGGGCTAATTAAATGAATTGGGCAGAAAAAAAATAATTCAGAGATATAAAACATCACTTGAGCTGGACTGAACCAGGAAGATTTCACAAAGCAAAAGGCAGCTTGTGTTAGGACGTGAATGATGGATGGGATTCACACAGGCAGAGAAAGGGAGATCATTCTAGGCCAGGAGGATGGTTATAAGCAAAAGCATAACATGAGAGCAGTTCAAGGCAGGTTAGGGTAGAGTTTAGCCAGGACATAACCCCAATGAGGTGAGCATTTAGAGCTGCCGGCAAAGGCTGTTGTGATGGTCAAGGTCTAACATTGTCAGAAGAAGCATTTGGACTGTGGTAGGCTGTAGTCACTGAAGCTTTCTGGTGGAGAATGACAAGATTGAAAGAGCGTTTTATGATCAACTTGTCAGCAATATGCATGATGGATCGGCAATAAGGCCAGCTGGAAGTCGGTGAATAATTAAAATTAAAAAGCTTCAGTAATAGAAGAAAGAGGGAATGATGAGAAGAAACTCGGAGAGAGTTGTGGAACATTAGGAGGGAGTAACAGGGGAAAGAATGGGATCAGGTGACATTTGGAAGAAAAACCTGGCCATGAGTGGAAAGAGCTTCGAGGCAAAGAAGAACTTCCAGGACATGGAACTTTAATGTCTGAACGGAGATCCAAGGTGCCAAGTCAGCACTTAACCTCTGCACAACACACTACATTCAGTTCATTCACAAAGCAGGCTCCTGTTGGAAATAAAGAAACAGAAACTCTTGTGATAAGCATTGTCCCTTTGCAGATGGTGCAAGATGTTTCTCAGCTATCTGGGTGCTATATGAAGCTTTATCAATGGAACACACTCTGTGTAGCTGTCCCTCCTCTATCCTTGTGTGCCTAGAAATGGGCTAGTGCTGAGGACAGCACCACTGAAGCCCTGAACTCTGCAAATAAAATCTGAGGATGTCAACTGCTCAGAACCGAGAGAGGCATTTGAGAGCATCTGTAAGAGTCCAAGTGCAAATGTAGAAAAAGACAAGGGGAAGAAAGAGGAAGGGGGAAGCAGGAGGAAGGAGGTGATTGAGAGATGCAGTGAGAAGCCACCAGGGGTCCGCCTTCTTCCCGCTTACTGATCAACTCCAGGGTCCCCTGTGGGACCCAGCACTGGCCACTGCGTTCAGTCACATACTCTGTACCTATCCTCAAATCTCTCCTTTCCTCAAGCTAGATTGAGCTGATGTCTGTTCCCTGCAATGGAAGTATCCCTAGCAAAGATATCTTCATCCTGTCGTACCACAGAGCCATAACTGAAATAGAAGAGCCAAGAGAAACTGCAGGCTTTAGAAGTAACAAACCATGCATTTAGCACACCATTGGCATTACAGGGTGAAGCCAGGGTAGGAATTAGAAGTATTTATTTTTTGGTCATGTGATTTTTTGTCCCAGCTATGAGAAGGTAGTTTACACTTACCTAAGTAATATGTTTACACTTTGTGTCAAGTGGCAGGAATGTTCCTCTAGCAATGTGTACCTGTAGGTACAATAAGACAAAGAAAAAAAGAAAGGAATCAATTCAAAGAACCAAGGAGTAAGACACATGGTCAACACTCAATACCTATCACTTCAACAAAAGTGCATAGTACACGCAGGAAAGTCACTAAAATGATGACACTTGACTTGAAACCCAGGGCCTGACTTGAAATAAAAACTTGGCTTTTGTCAAGTCACCAAGAGCTGCATGAAAGTCAACTGAACCAGAAACCATTCTTGCCTGTTGCATGGACTTCAAGGAAAAGGCAGCCTCTTTTATATACAAAAATATTGAACTTCACAACCCACTACCCCATGGACTGATCCAGACTGCTCATGGAGGAGGAAATCCAACTGATTGGGGACAGGGAAGAGGGAAATACGGGAATTGGAGACATCACCACATTATTCCCTTATTAAGTATATCTAATTATGGATAATAAAAAAGAAATATAAATTTAAATCTTAAATACAGAGGCATCAATATAAAAAAATATTGAACTTTAGCTCAGGGACAGAGCTGAACTTTTGCAAATAATGTAGTTTCCTATTTCAGATGTAACAGAGGCTGCTTAAAGCATCAAAAAATCAAAGAGTTAATCTTGTTTCATTCTTACAGGAGTGCAAGCCACTAGCAAGCAGTAACTATGTCAATTTTCAAACTTTCAAGTCCCTTCTCAAACCACAAAGCCAGCAAAGAAAAGGTAAACCGAAGGGGGCTGCTTGCTAAGACAAAAATGAACTACGTCTTTTGAAGTGTTTCTAGGGAAATGTGTTTGGAATATTTAAGTCCCCGGTGAGTTACAAAGGTTATTCATTCACAAGTGAGATAAATTCATAGCTGTCAAATTGTCTAGATTCTCTGTGTGATCACCAGGGCTGCAAATCATTTATTTTTTTT
>PVHP010004780.1:0-69230 GCA_004024765.1 Zapus hudsonius | reverse complement strand
CTGGAAGACATTTTGTTCTAAACACTGCTCACATCATGCAAAGCCATCTTAGTAACCCAAAGGGCTCTGCGAGAGAGGAGGCAATCCCAAAGCATTACTTCTTGAGTAATAAAGCACAAGCTATGTGAGGTTCCTCAAAATTCAGACCAGAAGCCAAAAGGAACATTAAGGTACAGAACCCCATTGAATTCTTCAAAGCTAGAGCCCCAGACACAACTAGTTTTCCTCATGGAAGGAAGGGAAGGAAGGCTGTTTTCCCAGCCTAATCCATGGGCCCTCCATTCACTCTGGAGCTGGGTTGAAATAAATGATGTCTTGTTTGGTTGGAAACCCTTGGCCAAGGGCAGCCAGCTCTGGTAGCAGAGCATCTTTCAGAAGTCCATCGACGGGCAGGAATCAGACCCTATGGGTACCTGTGCTCTTCCCCAGCCCTGATAATCTGGGGTCTTGTTCTGCCAGGGTTCATCCGGTGCCGACTGCTGAGGCTCTTTGATATCCAGTCCAAATGCAGCCCGCTCTCCCATGGGCATTGGTGCCTTTCAGCATATTTACCTGGTGCCTGCCTTTGCTTTGAAACAGAACAGGGCTGTGGTGGGAAGTGGGGGGAGAGCACCACCATGAAAAGGCACATTGAGTTTGTAGGCAGCAGACAGGAGTGATGATATGGTATTTCAGCAGTGGTCTGAGAGGAAGCTTGGGTGTCATGAGAGGAGATCCACCTCCCTTCCACTTGGAACCCATAAAAGCCATGGAAAACTCAATACTGCGATGGCTTATTGGAGCTGAGGCCTTGTCAAGGCCAAAGTCAAGGTCAAAGGGGATGTGACTTCCCACACAGTACAGATTGTTGACAGATGGGTTTACTAGTGCTCATGCCCACGATTCTTTTTGACATTCTCCTTTCTTCTTCTGACAGTTGGAACGGTTTATGGAGCTTAGCTGGCTTTGGCAAGCATGGTCTGCCTACGGGGGTGTAGGGGGGTAAGCACCCCTGCTCCTTGATCGGACCCAGGGAAGGAGATGGTATAGACAGGATAGTTGTCTCTGAGGCTGGCTGCATGCATCTCCTAACTGTACAAGACATGAAGAGTGACCACGGCCACTTTATAAATCAGTTATGGCCTCTTGGCCTCTGAACAATAACAAATAGAATTCTCACAGGCTGTCCGAAGATATGAAGACGTTTTGTGAGAACATCTGGCATTCATTGACTCAGGAAAAGGAATTAAAAAAAAAAATCATGAGCCCAGGGACAGAATTTCATTTTCTTTTCATGTTGCCATGTGGGTGAAGGAGCCCTCTCCATCTTGAGGCAAATGAGGGGCGGGTATGTGGGCTCCCTTTCAAGTTTTAAAGGGGACATAAAAATGCATATGAGTTCTGTGAAGAAATTCACTGGTCGCGGAGGGCATCTTTTCTGAGGGGAGCTGGGATGTCCAGTTATTCTTATAACTTGCTGTCCGTATGGATGGCCTTCTTTTCGTCTGTGAAGTTTGCTCTGTGCTGCCCTCAGCTGAGGTAGGGGGTCAGATTCTGCATTATGAAAATGAGGAGACACCCACACCGGAGGGTGCAGGCTTGAGTTCTGGCTTCTCATTCTCTCCTTGTTTCTGTCTCTGGTTCTGTAACACAGTTTGCCTATGGCTCTAACACCCTCAAATTTAGACTCCTTTGGAATGCAGTGAAGTTCCCTTCTGAAGGGTGGACTTGTCCCCTTTCCCAGGGATCAGCAGAGACTGCTTTCATCAGTGATTTTTAAATCAGAATGTCTCAGGTGGCCAAAGTGACTTAAAATATTAGTAAATGCTGGGATCCCTTTTCATTTTTAAAGAGAACTCTAGTTCTACCCTTTATGACTTGCTTAATTATCCCAGGCCCCTGCATGGCTGTCTATTGATTCCAATTAACGTGATTGACATCTCCTCTGGAAGGTGAAAGCTAATCAGCTGCGGGTCCCCTGCAGAGATTCATTTCCTTCTTGGAGTCACTCCTGGGCTGGAGGAAACTTAAGCAGGGAATAGAGATGCCTCACCCAGCACTGCTCGCACTGTTTCATGTGCACCCCCACAGCTGCTTGCGGACGGGAAAGGTTGGCCGTGTTTGCAGTGGCGATTTATTTTTGAATTAAACTCGAGTTAATTCTGTTGGCTTTTATTTTCTTTCACTCCACATTTTGTCAATCTAAGTTTATCCCTTGAATGTTTGATTTCCTCTTCCTTTCTGGTTGTGAGAGGACCAACAGGTCTACTTTTTATTACTTCTGACGCTGCATTGAGAAGTTGACATGAACTTCCGGGAATAGGCAACTTTCAATTTCCTTCTTTCTTTTTCTTTCTGTTTTTTTTTATTATGATTTTAAGGCAGATCTCTGTGGTTTCTAGGGATATATTCAGATAAAAACAAAAGAAAAAGAGATGTTATTAGGTAGCAAATCAGACTCCCCGAGATATTAGAGTGCTGAGCTGACACAGAATTGAAATGGACAGCATGAAAGAAACAAAAGCCAATAAAAATTTTTTCAATGTGTTTACACCTGTAAGTGTAAAGTGCATGGAAACTCCTGGAAGGAGTAGACAAGCTCTGATTCCTATGTTACTTCTTCCTTTCATATATGCCCCTACTAGACAGAAGGGGTTGAGTACTACAGTGAGTAAGCTCACAAAAAGTCTGCATAGTATCTGGTTCAAAGCAGGCAGTGGTTAGGTAAATGCTAACATTAATTGACATTTTATTTGGCTATAAATTTCATTGGCGCAGGCAGTGTTTTCCTGCTGATTGCTACATTTTCATAGTCTGGAAATTGGAAGCATTGAGATACCTTTGTGCGTGGTAAGCTTGTCAGAGAGAATGATGATGGGATGGATGTGGATGGATGGATGGATGGATGGATGGATGGGTGGGTGGGTGGGTGGATTGGGTAAGATAAAATAAGGGGAAGTGACTGTTTCTGTTCCCAAGGACATAACAGCATTGAGGAGCTCAAATGTTGGCCATCAAGAATGAACTCGTACACTTTTGGTATTTGTGTTTAAAGGTAAGGAACTCCCCTAACTACTATGTGAATCTCCTTGAGGTAGGCGTGGGCAATAAGTGAGAAGAAAGCTGAGTGGGATTAACATTGATCAAGATGGTCCCGCAAATACAGAGTCACCTGATGGGTCTACAGCATAGAAATGTTCCTCCCACCTGCCTCTCCTTCCTCATGCCCCTTGTGGAGCTATCCTATTACTTATAGGAGAAATGGGAAAGAGAGAAAATGTCAAAAAAGAACATGGGGTTGGGGAGATGTCAGTGATTAAAGGTACTTTCTTGCAAAGCCTGCCAGCCCTGGTTCAGTTCCCCAGGACCCACATAAAGCCAGATGGTACATGCATCTGAAGTTCACTTGCAGCAGCGAGAGGCACTAGTGTACCTGTATTCATTCTCTCCTTCTCTCTTTCTCTCTCCTCTCTCTCTTTCCTTGCAATGACATAAAAATATTTTTGAAATGGCTCAATAGTATGAGGAAGCCAGAGTTTATATATGATGTTACAAAGCCAGTACCTCCCTTGAAAAAATTCAATACTTGGGGCTGCATTTCTTGGTCAAGATGGACCCAAAAACCATATACAAAAACAGTTCCACAACCCACCCTAAGAACTGTCTAATACTTGCTATATTTTCACCCATTTCCAAACTTAGCTTAACCTCCAGCAGATGTGTCTCTTGCCTGTCATTTGTTAACCCCAAATGTTAGTCTATATACCTTCAAGTCACTTCTCCTCACCAATAAGTCTTTAGACAACTAGAACCTTCCCAACATCCTTCAGGGACTTGGAGTTTTAGATTGGACTCTTCAGAGAGAAGCTAGAGAAATTGTCATGTGTCCTGTCAAGCATTTGGAATACTACAGTGCTCTCTGGGTGCTGGGTTATCCTTTCCAATTCCACCTCTGCTTCCAGTTTGTTTGTTTGTTTGTTTGTTTTCTTTCTATCACTTTTCTAGGATGGAGGAATCAGGTATGGTAGAGGAGAAGTTAATAACCTAAGAAGCATTTCTGAATCTGTAACTATGTTGATTGATTCCTGTTCCCTGTTCTTAGGACCTACAAAGGCCCTAAGGACTCTTATTTAGGGGGAGATTCCTATCCCTCGCAATATCAAATCTAGTTAATACTTCGAACACACATTAGCTAAAGTGTGCCTACAGAAAAATAAAAGTAAAACTTTAAAGCTTTGCTTCTTGGAATTTTGACATTATACTTGTTGCATATTGAAGACAATGTATTTTTTCCAACTCTGAACATTTTCATATGGCTTTAGAGAGCGCATGTGATGTAAGTCTGGACTAATATAGGAAATAGCTCCACCACACCTTACTGATTCCAGTGGACCTCATGGGCTGTTGGCTTTCTTGGAAAGATGTTCTAACTCTTCTCTCTATTCAGTCAGCAGTGAACATTTTTAATCATTTTACAGACCACTGGCTCAATGGGGCAAGGGACCTGGGTTCCCTTTTCCAGATTAGGATTCTTTCCAGAAAAAAATTCCTTGTCACTTATAGAGATGAAATAGAGGCTACATCTATAACATCTCAATATGTTTAGTATTAGCAAGGCAACAATCTGGTGACTGTATTAGAACTCAGGTCTGATGTTGCTTTTTATGTTCAAAGATTTAAAAGTTGGTGCCATTTCAAGCACTTGGGAGCAATGTTGGAAAAGTCTATAAGCCAACTAAATGCCTGCAGTTTGCACAGCCATGGGGGTGATGCCTAAATCCTGGTGTGTCTGGTTTAAGAAAATCCCAGTACAATCACACACCTCGTCATCCTAACTAGATCTCCATCTGCAACAGTGGAGATGGTCTGGAGCTCTGTGAGGTGAAAGGTTTATAATAATGAAAGTTAACATTTATTGAATGCTTTCTTTGTGACTATCCTTGTCACTGGAGTGTTTGGCATCTTCCCCTCCTGAACAAGTGCTCAGGTGGCTCTGTAGAGATTCTAAGATTGTGTTGAGCTAGTAACTCTCATGGTAAGAATGATACTGAGGCTCCGAGAGATTAAGCCATCCAACTCACTCCATGGACAGAGAACTCAAACCGTCTTTGTCTACTGCTATGTCTGGGTTTTAAATCTCACCAGTTCCTTCTATCTGACTCGAATTTATTCAAGAGGCATCAGAAGAATTAATGTAGTTTAGGTCAAGAAATGGATCTTGAGAACAGTGATGAAGCCAGTGAACATGTTTTCTTCCATTTTGTTTCTTTCTGCCTTTCTTGCTCTCTCCCTTCTGTTAAGTATTTATCAGACGCCATGCTCGGTTGCTGTGAAATTGAGATGACAGTCACCCACCGGCTCGGTCACCTAGCAGAGGGTGTGACAATGCATTCTTTCAGAGCAATAGGCTGAGTGGATTGTAGAGTAGGGAAGAGAGAGCAGCTGGGGAAGAGACACCATTATGCGGGCACACATAGGAAATCTTGCAAACTATGCAGAGTGACTGATGACATGAACAGAAAGAATTCAGTCCCACCAACTGGAGAAAGAAGGGACAGGAGACTGAAAAACCAGGTAGACTAGAATGATGCTGGGAAAACCTTTGATGGCTGCTGAAGAAACTTCAGCTACATGGAAAAGATAGAGAGGAAGGGCCTGCGTTAGCAAAGTGGTCAACAGGCATGGCGTAGCACACTGGATTCAAAAGGCATTTCAGTGACAAACTCAATAGGACTTGGAGATAGATTTGCAGAGGAGAGAAGCTATACAGAGAGAAGGCCATCTGAGGTGTCATCTGCAGCAACAGGGGATGTTGTTTAGCACCCAGGGAACAGGAGGACGGAGAGGGGGCTTGCAGTATGGGACCTGTTGAGTTGCATGAGCCAACAGGACATTCAGGTAGGGTAGCACATTCCTCATCTCTGCATCCTTGTGATGCTTTTCTCTTGATGTATCTCTTATCTCCAAGTGAGTTTGAATCCTTAAAGAAGTGAAGTTGCTAGTATCAGAATTCGTGTGTCTTGACTGTGGCTGGGAAAGACTCTCCACAGAAAGAACCCGGAATAAAGAAAGCAATGGTGTGTGGGCAATGTGGTACAGGCCCCCAGCTGCCACATAGGAGCTTAGTCCTGCAGAGAGTGGTCACGGGGCAGAGGGCATTGGGCGAGGGTAGAGAAGGGGGAAGGTAGGATTATTATCTCTAAGTAGAAATCACTTTTGTTTCTAATTTCACACACATGGGCCTCATAAGACTTGCAAGAGCAGGGCTCTACAATGGAGAAAGATGGGGCGATAAGAAATGAGCCTTCCCGCTTGGAAAGCTTGGGGCAGTATTGCGTCTTGCTGAGCGGATTCCCGTGTTCAATGAATTTTCAGTGAAGAACGAGGGACAAGTTCCCGTGGCTTCCTCCTGCTTTCCTAAGCATGCAGCCCATCGCTCAGCTTGTCTCGCAGGGGTAGTGGGGAGATGATGGGTCTGTCGGGAGAGGTTCTCACTGTGCAGAAGAGGTTGTGGCCTTGGGCCTGTTTTTCCAAGCTCACTCCCTGGCTCTGGAGAGCAATGTCAGAGGAGCAGTGGCGTCTTCCGCAGCACGTCTCATTCTGGGAACCTCACCTCCCTCCTTGGATTGATTTAGGAATGTTTCATTTCTGTAAAAATAGCGCTGTGATCTTTGGTTCGCTATGCATTCCTTTCATCTGTACAATGTGCTGTACAGATGTTCTGCAGCCAGACCCCAGTGCCCCCTAATTTGCTTTGTGACCCATGGCCGGTAGTAGTTCCTCTGAGCACTGTCACCCCTTTATCTGTTCCTAAGCATACGTAAGACACTTTGGGGGAAGGGGGAGGAAGGGTTCTCCCTCTGTATGCTGCTCCCTAATTCTTTGCCTTTGACCTCGCCTCTGATGATAGAATTCCTATTCAGCAAGTCATAAATCCGGTCATGAATTCAATATGTCCATACTGAGTGAGGCGCTAAGTCCTCTGTTTGTGGTATCTTTGGGGGTAGAGCAACGAGCAAAACCCAGGCAGACATTGCATCCAGGACCTTGCTCAGTACAATGGGGGAAATGAATGAAAAGTGAACACAAATGGGATGTGGATGTTTAGAGGGGAGCTGGAGGTGCTCTGGGAACATGGCATAGAAGCCCCTGACTCGCCCTGGTTTGGCAGAGAATGCCTTACTTAGGAAGTAGGAGCTTGCTGGAATCTGCTCCTGGGTCTCTTACTTGTCAGCTACATTACCTTGGACAAGTCACCTGTACCTTGAAAGCATGATAAGCTTAAAACTTAGCAAAACATGCAGTAAATACTCAGTAAATAGCAGGTCAACCCCTGCATCCAGATGCTCCTCATGGCGGCATCTTGAAGGAATCTGCATGGGCTGTACCTGGAGAGGGCCCAGTTCAATCCCCAGTACCCAAGCAAAGTGCCCAACATGGTGGCACACCTGTAATCCCAATGCTCTGGGAGTTCCAAAATGGAAAGACCCCTGGGGTTCACTGACCAGCTATTCTAGTCCAGCTAGTGAGCTTTCAGCAATGACAGCCTTTGTCTCAAAGGTGGTAGATGGTGTTCATAAGGAAGACACTCAAGTAGTCCTTTGCCTCCACAAGCACACATATACCTGCATATACACAGATACGTGCATACACACACACACACACACACTCATGTACACACATTTAAAGAGACAGAGGATCTCTCCTGATGGAGAGGAACTTTATGAGGCGAGACAAAAAGCCCAGGCAAAGCTGAGCCCAGCACTCACAGTGGTCTTTCGTCTTGCCCTCAGCAACAGCCTCCAAGAGCCATCCTGTCCCACCCACCCCCCACTTCAAATTAAGGTCTGCTTGGCATAAAGTATATAGGGACATCCTCTGTGACTGTCAGGAGTGGTATAATCCCCCGTTGCTACCGATCTCTTGAAGTTCTTATAAAATGCATCCTTCCTCTGAGCTTTTCCTCTGAGGCACCCTGGCCCTCTCCTTCATATACCCGGCTGAAATGGAGGAAGCCTCCATTCTGTGTTAGACAGAAGACTGCTTCTTCAGAGCTAAGCTGGGGCAGTGGGAGCTGACTGTGGATGATGCTTCTAAGCCGAAGCGGTAAGACTGTCCCTGAGGCCTGATGCCGAGATGGGAAAGCATACCTCTTTGGGGTTGTTCTTTTTCCAGAAAACTCATTGCCATTTCTTTTTCTTTCTTAGTTGTTTTCTTTTTCCTTGCTATACAATTCAAATACACTGAGTTTATATTAAAAATGCACCCATAATTCAGTGCTTGTTAGTCTATATACACTACGTCACACAATAATCACCACAACCTAATTACAGAGTATTTCTAACCCTCTACAAAGAAACCTTTATCTGTTATGTTAGCAGTCTCTCCCCTGGAAACCATGAAGCTACCATGAGACTTTGGATTTGCCCATTTCATACGAATGGCATCATGTGGTCATCTGAGACTGGTGTCTTTCAGCTGGCATTAAGCGAAGAATTTTCAAGGGACATCTGTGCTGGAGCACACATCAGTAGTAATTCCTTATGCATTTGCAGGTACCATATTTTGTGCTGTCATCAGTTGATGGGCATTTGGGTTATTTCCCCTTTTGTTATTGTGAATACTGTTGCTTTGAACATCTGCTTACGAGTTGTTTTTTTTGGGGGGGGGATGTATATTTTTAGTTGTCTTGGATATATACCTAGGAATATGATTACTGAGTCACAGATAATTCTGTGCTTAACTCTTTAAGGATCTGCCACACTGTTGTCTAAGGGACTTCACAGTTTACATTCGAACAGGCAACATACGAAGGTTCCAGGTTCTCCATGCGTTTGTCACCGCTTATTAATGTCTTTCCAATCTTGCCACAGTCAAGTGAGGGTAGAAGTGCCGCACTATGGTTGATGTGGCCACTATAGGCTTTTCCCCCTTTCTCTATCAGGGTAGGTCACTTGGATCTAGAATCCAGAATTTTCCCTGGGATAGAAAAGAAGAAATAGTGTTTTCTTTAAGGTCTAAAGAAACGATTAGATTTATTAGATTAAGAGAAGGAAAGGGGAGAACGTCTAGAGAGCTCCTGTCAAGTGGAGGGCAAGAGAGGGTGCCCATGTGGGAGTAGGAGCTGGGGGGGGGGGTTCTCCCCATCATCTCAGGGTGAGACAAGTGGAAGCTCATCAGAATGAGGAGGTTCGGGAGTGATGAGCTGGCAAGTCAAGAGCAGAGATGGTATTGAATAGTATATGTGAGTCACAGTTACCGTCTGAAGGCTAACGACCTCACCTGATTCTACTTCATTCCCAGTCCAAACTCCTCTTGCTGCTGTGTATGTGAACTCAAAGGTGTGGATTTGAGAGAACATGGATGGATAGCTTCCCTCCTAGAGGACCTCCTGCCTAGGCACCTATGGAGGAAAGGAAGTCTATGCTTCTTCATGCTTCCCTCGAGTCTCTTAATTTTTAGACCAAGGGACTAATGAAATGTGCAAAAGATCTGACATTTCATGAGATTGAAATTAGGATGAAGGCTGGAGAGATGGCTCAGTGAACAAAGCTTTTGCTATGCAAACCTGAGTACCTGAGTTCAGATCCCCAGAACCCACATAAAGCTGGACACAGTAATGTGAGCATCTGTAATCCCAGCATGTCTATGGTGAGATGGCAGACAGAGACAGGAGAATCCACCAGAAGCCTGTAGGCCAGCTAGCCTAGTGAACACTGAGGTGAACAAAGAGATACTGTGCCTCCAACATTGTGGGAGGCAAGGACCTACACCTGTGGTTGTCCTCTGACCTCCCTGTGCACACTATGGCTCACGCATGCGCACACACACAATTAGACATGGAGGCTTACTATTCAAGAGGTTGTGATCCTTTAACCAAAGTTCACGTAACATTCCTTCAAAGGAGAGCTTGAAAGGCAAGTGTTCGAGCAGTACTTAAACCGAGTTAGAGGAATAACATGTCTTCATTAATTTCAGTGGCATGCTTGTCTTTCCTTCACACAGTGGGCGATGGTCCTAAAGGGTCCTCAGCAAACACAAATTCCCCAGCTTCTTGTTCATCTTCTGTTGCTGATCTGCAGATATTTTAGGATTCAGTCCCACACGAAAGTGCCTCTAAGTACCATGGGGTCTGGTTTCTAACACAGTGGAACAGGGGGGTGCAAAGCAAACTACACTTGGACTTGACTGTCTGATTCCTGCCTCAGGCAGGTCAGTTTTTGCTTTGCATAAAACGAGGTTCTGGTAGGTAGGTTTCAGGGCTATTTTGAGAAGTAAATGAGGTTACTTAGGTAGCGTGTCATGTAAGGACTACAACCTGAATAGCAGGCATTCAATAGACGGAAGCCATTAGCAGTGATGCAATCAATGCCTCATTCTTTAAATAATAAATGTGTTCCAGAAATGTTACAAGTTAAGCACCCTTTTTGTTTTGTGGATAATTGAATATATTAACTAGATTAGGGAACTGTTTTTTTCTTTCAGACACCCCATGGTGAATCCTCTTATATAAATGGACCGATTACTTTGTTGTATCTCATTTCTGTATCTCATTTTTGAATAGCAGGATTTCTTGAAATGAGGCACCCTACATCTCCCATCTTGTACCTCTGCCTGAAATGTGCCAGTTTGCTTTTCTGGTTGGCGAATGCTTCTCTTACAAACAACAAACAGCAACAGAAACCATCTCCCCTGGGGAGTCTGGAGTCTGAATTGACTCCTAGGAGAAGAACTGATTTCACTAACCTTGTTTGAACAGAGAGCTCACAAAACATTTAGGGTAAATGGGAAAGTGCCCAAATCCTAAGGATCTCAATGATAACCTGGGAGAGCAGATGGGTACCACATTTGATAGAAAGGACCCTTTTAGCACATCTGTCTTTGATAACTTCTGATGCAAAGAGTGGAGCCTTTGAAATTAATTGGTTGGTACAAAGCAGTGCTTTTAATAATGCAACCGAGAACTTTTTGTTATGTAGAACAGCCCTCACTGGTGCTGACTTTGAGGATTGAATTAAATTTTCATGAGTTCATAGGACTCTGGGCTACCATTTCAGCCTCTTCTTGTTTCTTTTTCTTTTTCCTTTTCTCTTTTAACACACAGGGTGATTTAAGTGCTTCTGTGTGGAGAAGGAATTATGGAGCCCATTTTGCCCTTGGTCACAATCTGGAAAAGTGATTCTGGGTACTTAGTCTAGCTCATCAGAAAATTCTCAGTCTCATTTTGCTAGCAAATGTCCTTCCTTGGTCTTCTCTTTTCTTTGCAGCTATGTGTCGCATGTACCAACAACATACACATTATCATGGGGCCAAGAAGTCAAGTAGGGGGAAGGCAAACTTTATACTTGGACAGCATTTCCTTCTTTTTTTTTTAAATATATTTTATTTATTCATTTCCAAGCAGAGAGAGAGAGAGAGAGAGAGAGAGAGAGAGAGAGACAGAGAAAGAGAGAGAGAGAGAACGCACCAGGGCCACCACCTTGTGGGTCTGGCTTATGTGGGTCCTGGGGAATTGAACCCGGGGCCTTAGGCACTGGAGGCAAGTGCCTTAACCACTGAGCCATCTCTCCAGCCCCATTTCCTTCTTTTGAACCACATAAATTTTATTTAAATAAGAGCTGAGGGTTTTTAACCATCTTTATCACTCAGAAGTGGTGGTCTTAGGACTCTCTGCTACTCACTGGGTCTGTTAAGAAGAGTTACTATCATGGGTTTGATTTCTGGAAGCCAGAGTCTTATTTAAGGTGAGCGGAAAGTTCTGGTTTTGCTATTAGCCACAGGTTGGACACCCTGGTGGAAGAATTGTTGTAAGTGCAGAGACAACTGTGAATGTAATGGGCAAGGAGAAAACCTGAAAATCCTTCCCTGCTCCTTCTGCTGGGTTGAAGTAAATGACTCAGGCCTGCCTGTGGTACCTGGTGCTTGGGTCCATCAGAGTGACAGCACTTGGTGATTACCTGTCTGAATGTCTGGCATGCCCAGCAGACTGAGAGCTATCAGAACAAGTGCTGTCCTCATCTGTTCACAAATTGATGCTCAGTGTGTACATGAAGCTGAAGTGCTCGGGAAATATTTATTGAATGAAAGCTTGGCAAAATGAATGAAGAAGACATTGAATTAGTCAAGGCTTCTTCTCAAAAGAAATGTTTAAAAAAGTAACAGGTGGTTCTCTATCTCTTATTCTGTCCCATCTCTCTTCTTGAAAATAAATAAACTTTTAAAATAACAGGTGGGTGAAGGTAAGATTGCTCAGTGGTTAAAGGCACTGGCTTGCAAAGCCTGAATGCCCAGGTTTGATTCCCCAGAATTCACATAAGCCAGATGCACAAAGTGGTGCATGTATCTGGAGTTCATTTGCAGTGGCAAGAAGCCTAGTGTCATGCATGCTCTCTCTCTCTCTCTCTGTCTCTCTGTCTCTCTGTCTCTGTCTCTCTGTCTCTCTGTCTCTGTCTCTCTCTCTCTCTCTGTCTCCTTGGAAATACATAAATAAAAATACTTAGAAAAGCATTTAAAAAACAACAATGGGGGATACCCCAGCTGTTTGGGCATGTGATATAGGAACCCAAGGAAGAGTGACTTATAGGGAAAGTTGGTCTAATAAAAAGCTGCTATACAAGCCTTAATACTCACCCACCACGACTCAGGGTACTGAGCAGAAGAGGGGATGGAAAGATTGTGAGAACCTTGGTGGGGGAGAATATCCAGAGACATGGCCTCCCTCAGTAACAACATACTAGGGCCGGTGGAACCGGGCTGACTCCTAGGCTATCCATGGTCCCCTGCCCCAAGGACTGATCCAGACTGCCTACAGAGGACTATATCCAGCTGATTGGGGATGGGGAAGGAGGGCATTGGGGAACTGGGGATAACAATTCATTGTTTGCCCATTAAATAATGTAACTGATTATGGAGAATAAAAAAATACATAAAAAGAAAAAAAAGCTGCTAAACAGATGCACATGTATGCAATCTTCCTCATACTGTATTCATAGTACAAACATTAATCACCACTTGCACCAGAGTTTACCAGCTTCGCATTAATGCCTTGATCACTCTTTACAGAAGTAAGGAGTAGAAGGAAGGAGCTGCTGAAGTAATTATTTGAACCCTTTTTAGGTAGCTAATCAACAATGGTTTGATGCCTGTTGTCGGGTTTCTTCAGGTCATAAAATAAGTATGCACAATACCTCTCCCCGTTCATTAAGGGATAATTGATTGAGGTTAGAAGTTTGGAGTGTCCTGGGAGATTTTTAATCCAGCGCCATCGCACAAAGCTTACTACATCAATCCGATGGTTCCATAGGGGAGTGGAGGAGTAATTGAGATGCTACACCAGCTGGAATCCAGGTGGAGATACATTTGGAAGCTTAATCATAATCATGTTCTACACTAAATATTCATCCGTCTGTCTCCCAAAGAGGACAGAAAATTAAGTTGTCAAGGGCAGGAGGGATGATGGTTTAGCTGAAAGAAGAAACTCACGTCTTAACCTTAATCTCTGAACAGGCAAGACTGTCTTAGGCGACGGAAGCAAAATTCTTTTCTTTACTGTTTTATGTCTGAAGAATTATTTGAGCTGTTTATACACAATTTATCAGCTTTAGAGTTACCAAAGTGGACTGTTAAGATATCTTAGCCTTTTCACTGAGGTATAAATACAGATGAGCAATGCCCTTTCAATAGAACCATGCTTTTCTGAGCCAACATTGGGCAGTTCGGAAGTTATGTGAAGATGTGGGAGCAGTAGGGGATTTCTAAACAGAGCCTGTGGGCTCTCAGTGCACATGCCTTAGTGCACTGTGTCCCCAAAATTAAACTGAACCACGAATGTCATCAGTAGGAATTATATGACATGTTCATGGGCTCTCTTTCTTTATTATTATTTTTTAATTTATAAGTTCAACATTTCCAAGCCAAACTCTTTATAATCCCATCTTAATGGTCCCTAGTATCTAAAATTTATTTCAAAGGATGATTTGAGTGACATCTATATTGTCGTCGCAACTTAAAATGATAGTTGTCTTTGGAATTCAGGCTCAGTAGTATAAACCAAACGTTGGATAGTGTTCGAAGAGATGGTGAAGTCCTGTGTCATGATGTTAGAATGTGATTTAAGGTTGCATGAGGTAGGGTGCCCTTGACTGCAAGTAACAAGATGATCCCTATAGGAATGAGTTGTAATAAGCTATGACACCATATCACATAGTAAGGATTCCAGGAAGGGGATATCCAGGAGTGGGACATTAGGATTCATGTGCTGCCTCTGGCATCATCTTCCAATTTGGTCTAGGCTGACTATGGCATGTCCAACAGAAGCAGATGTTTCTTCTCTGTCTTTAACAAAAGCAAGCTTTTCCTAGTAGCTTATCTCTGAGAACCTGCCTCGTTCAGCCCATGCCATCTTTGCTTGGAACAGATCCATCCCCATTGTGTCCTCTACTGAACTCAGGCATTGCTGTAGCACTTCCCTGCTCATTGCTGGGACGGAGAATACCCCACCAGAAGCAGCTATGGAAGGAAAGGGTTTATTTCAACTAGAAGTTCCAAGAGAAGTTTCATCATGGCAGGGGAAACATGACAAGAACAGATATCAAGGCAACATAAAGCTGAAAGGAAGTGGCAAGAGTGAACTCCTAGCTCGGTGTGGTGGAGCACGCCTTTAGTCTCAGCACTCTGGAGGCCGAGGTAGGAGGATCACTGTGAGTTTGAGGCCAGCCTGGGACTACAGAGTGAGTTCCAGGCCAGCCTGAGTTAGAGTGAGATCGTACCTCAGAAAAAAAAATAATATGAGTGAGCTCCTAGCACTGGAGATGCTCGCTAAGATCCCAAGGTCCATCCCCCAGTGACACACCTCCACCAGCAAGGCTCCACCTCCTAAAGGCTCTACCAGCTGGAGATTAAATATGAAGCTTAATCACAGTTGTAGAGACCAACAATCTCCTATTTGAGCCCCATCTCCATCCCTAACTACCTGTGTGACCCCGGCAGGACCACTCAGTGAACTACTCCTGGGACAAAACCAGACTATGGGCTCTGATCTCACAGAGAGCTTGAGGGAATGGATGCACAGAGCCTGGGATGAGGCCATGCTTCATTATCATCACCTTTCCATGAGTGCCTGTCCTCACAGTGATGTGTGGAGCCAGCTTAGTCATGTGAGCTTTCTTTGTTTTGTCCTACATATGGGGAATACCTACAGCTAGGCAGGAAAGTTTATAAGCCCATATTCTTGTGTATATGAATAGTAGAAAATATCATTTAATTTGTATATGCATGTATATATATACATAGATAGAGCTATGTTTATATGACTGTATCATATCATGCATATGTTATACATACCCACAAATACATATGTGCCTCCACTAATCAGTTAGGGATGGAGGGGATCTCCCAGGTTGTACATTATCCCAGGAACTCCAGGTGTTCTGGCACAGTGTTACCTTAAAGTTTAGTTTGCAGACAGGCACCAGTTAGCACACTGTGTGTTCCTAGTCTGTGATAAGTTCAGAAACAGGGAGTAAACATTGAGACATTTATAGTAATTTGACACGGCCAAGATCTTTAAGCCTAGGTTCATGTTTCTAATCCTTCATTTTTATTCAATTTCTACTCTGAGTATTGGTACATGAGAGATCAGGGATTGCAAAACAAAGGTAGCAATTAGCAACAGCACAAAACACAGGGAGCTGCATGGCCCTTCGCATCATGTGAGAAGACCCCCCTCACCACCCCATCCCCCTTAGCAGGGTAGACACATACGGAAGCCACCCCAGCCTTGAAGGTGCTGAGGTTTATTCGTAGTGAGAAAAGCTGGTCAAATAAAGTTGTTAAGCAGCAGTGCAAACACAACCGTGACAAATAATGTTACCAGGCAGTCATAGACTGCCCAATGCCACATCAGTAGCTGTGGTGACACTTGCCAGAGATGTCCGTGTCTGCAGGAGGATGAGGTCGCAGAGTGGCAGTCATAGAGAGAGTCTTCCTTGAGCAGGTGGATTTGTTTGGATTTCCCCAGCATCATGGACGTCCTGTCAGGGCCAGTCTGACGGGTTAATCTCCTGGAGAGCGAGAGCCTGCAGATGAAGCTGGATGGAGTTGTATGTCAGACTGCAGCAGGCCCACACTAAATATCCCACTCCATTATCCCTGACGGGGCTTTGATGTCGGTGCAACACACGTCCCATTACACAGGACATCCTGTCATGTGTCAAGTCGGTGTTGGGGCTCCATCCTGACACTTTAATTAGTAGTGGAGGGGGCATTATTTTTCGACTTCATGGCAGGACCCTATTCCCACTGAGAACTGTTTGGTTATACCCAGACCTAAAAGGAGCTGTCTGTCTCTCCTTTGAATACGCAGCTTACACGTCTAGGACAATGGCCACAGTGTTAGCCGATGAAGGGAACCATGGGCCATGAGGGTGACAGAAACCCTGTGAAACTAACCCACTATGTGTGTGAGCTCACCAAGCCCTCGATGCCCTCAACCTCAGCATTATCAATGCTTGCTATGATTTCTAAGCATTAAAAAGTGGCTTCAGGGCTAGGGAGGTGACTCAGTGGTTAAAGATGCTTTCCTGCAAAGCCTACCAACCTGGGTTCAGTTCCCCAGTGCCCACATAAACCCAAATGCACATGTGTCTGGAGTACATTTGGAACAGCAAAAGGCTCTGGCACCTCTCTCTCCTCCTTCTCTCTCTCTCTCTCTCTCTCTCTCTCTCTCTCTCTCTCTCTCTCTCGTGCATGCATAAATAAATACATTTTTAAAGGGGGGGCTACAGTCACTTGTATATCTCGCAGAAGTGTTAGTTGCTGAAACAAGATCACACCTGTGCCATGTCTTCCTTGTAAGGAATGATGCCATCGGTGTGATGATAACAGCTTTCAAGAGCACTTGGTCACTTACAGCATCTCATTGGTGAGTCCAATACTTTAGATGAGTATTTGGCTCCAAAGCTACATTTCACCCAGAAAAGTATCTAGGCATGACCAAAGTTTGCCTTTGGCATTTGTGAACTGACCTGAGTAACGAGAAACCACGCCGTGCTCTTTGCTCCCGGAACAAGGTCATCCGACTTAATACTGACTGAAATCTCTGAGCGTCAGCAAGCGCATTTATTTTGACATCTAGACTCCTGTGTAATTAAGACCTCAGGTCTGCCACTTGGTTTATCAGTGTGCATCCATTCTCGTTTACATAGACTGGTTTTTCCCACATCTCCACAGACTCTGCCAAAAAAACAAAATACTATTAACAATGAAAGAGCCAAGGATAAAGTTACAGCCCCAGTGTCTCTAATCCCCGCTTAACATTTCGTTAAAAAGGAACATTGCTCTATTCGGAAATTAAACGCTATGCGCTTAGAGGTTCTTTAGGGAAGGAGAGAGGAGGTAGATTTTCCGCTGCTTTTATTCTGAGCTTGGAAAACATCCGATTTCATGCCCCTTATTCAACTGCGGAGCAGAATCTGCTGCGTAAGTGGAGGGTGGCTTTTCATCTCTCTTTTAGAAAACAACAGAACTGAAGCTCTTCTCACCTCCCTGGAGCTGGTCCTGCAAACCCAGGAGGCTGGCCTCAGAGTAGTTGGGCTAATATAGTTGTGTTTATTCAGGCTGAAGACCTTTGGGTGTAACTGGATCCCAGAGGAGGAAGGTGACTTCTGGGATTTCTTTGAAGCGTCCTCCTTTCCCCTCCCCCACTTTCTGAGCCTTCTGAGCAGGGGCAGTGGGGACCCCCAAACCTTTGAATGCCTCTTCTCCCCAGTAATAGCTATAAGGCAGGATGGGTTTATTTTTGCAACTCAAATGAGAAAAAGCCCATATTCAAAAGAAGCCAGGGCCCTTCCACAAGACCACACGTGTAGTCTGTTCCGTCCAGGGAAGAATACAGCTCTGTAGGTCTTCCTTTTCACCACATTGCAAAGAACTGCTCATCAACGAAATTTACATGTGTTCTAGGGTTTCAGAAAGAAGCCTGGAAAAGGGCACAAAGAAAGAAGATCCAGGGATTTGTAGAGTCAGCCCTAAAGCGTGCCTGCTTTAAGTAGAAAGCATCAAGAAAGGACTGAAGCTGGGCATGGTGGCACATATGTGTGGTGCCAGCTCCTTGAGCCCAGGTTCAAAACTAGTCTGGGAGGATTGAAATTCAGAACCCTTCAAGGACCCTCCCCTGCAATCTGGGTCACAATACTGTGTGATCCTGGGCATTTTACTGTACCTCTCTGGGCCTTTGATATAAATCTTTGATATTCATCTTAGAAATAAACAATTTGTGATGCTCGCTTTGCAGGGTTGCCATGAAGGTTATGTGAGCTGATTCTTATAAAGTACTTAGAATAAGTGACAAAAATTAACCCATATTTTGTGTTACCTACTGGTTGTGCTTTAACCACTATGACTACACTCTTCTTTATCAAGTTGACTGTCCCCTTCCGATAGCGACCCAAACACTGGCTCCTCTTCTACCATGTTCTCCCTTGGTAGCATATCCTCAGCCCTAGAAGTTCTAGATAATTCTAGAAAGCAGCCCAGAAATTAGGTCATTGCTTCTCAATCCCATTCCATGTAAGACTAGTCTCAGAGAACTTTAATTAATACAGATACTCTTGGCCTAGTGGACAGAGATTTGTCTTTAATTTTACTGAAAGCCTAGATAGGTATCAAGAATTTGAAAAGCTCAGCAAGAGATTCTGTGGTTAAGCCTTACCTGGCTGGTGGAAAGACATACCTAGTTAGAGTGTTCACCGCTAAGGTGTCTTGTGAGGTCCCATGATTAGTATTTTAATGTGTACCAGGAAGAACTATTACTAGTGTATCAGCTCTGATTTTACAAATGATATCATCTAACTTGAACTTTCCTTAACAATAAAGCATGGGCCTGAGGGGTGTGGCTCAGTGCTGGAGCACTTGCCTAGAATCTGAAAGGCCCTGGAATGAACCCTCAGCATAAATAAATAAATAGGAATGCTTGTAAATTTGATGTAAATAAAATACCAAGTTAAAAATTACCTCTTGAAGGAGGTGGTGTCACACATCTTTAACCCAGCACTTGGGAGGCAGAGATAGGAGGATCACTGTGAGTTCAAGGCCAGCCTGAGACTACATAGTGAATTCCAGGTGAATCTGGGCTAGAGCGAGACCCTACCTTGAAAAAAAAATCTCTTCATGGTAACCACCTAAATGGCTAAAGTTTGAGAAGTATACTCTGAATCAAATATACATATCTCTAGGTATATATGATCATTTTAAAGAATGTTTTTGTTATTCAATAATTATAAAATTTTCAGCATTAAAAATATATAAGAAAAAATATATAAATGTAGGGCTAGGGAGATGGTTCAGTGATTAAAGGTGTTTGCATACAAAGCCTCCTGGCCCAGGTTCATTTTCCCAATACCCACATAAAGCCAGATGTACAAAGTAGCACATGCATCTGCAATTTGTTTGAAATGGCTAGAGGTACTGGTGCGCCTATTCTCTTTCTCTCTCCTCCCCTCCCATTCCTGCTAATAAATAAAAGAAAATCTATAAAATAAAAGTAGATTCGTGACTGTGGTAAAAATTCTACCCAATTTAAAAACACAGAATTCTTAGTAGCTTATTTTCAACTGTGATTTTTAAAAATATTATTCCATATTTACTGTGATCTTTATCTAGTATGCATCACCCTACTTCACATTTTCATAAGCTTTACAATTGGCAAGGTGCTTCTCATCCTTAAATGGGCTTTCAATAACTCACAGAGGCTGGATTATTGGCCCTTGTCACAATGGGGAGAAAGAGGCCCCACCACCCCATGTTCCACAGCTCCACATGGAGGTGTAGGATGGGAACCATGTCCTCTCAGCCCAAGGTGATAGTTACATTCTACCACTCCCAGCTTGTCTGTGCTGCCTACCCTCTACTCCACGTTAAATGATCAAATCCAAGGCAGGAATGATGGCTCAGCAGTTTAGGCACTTGTCTTCAAAGCCCAACTACCCAGGTTTGATTCCTTAGTACCCATGTAAAGCCAGATACATAGTGGCACATGTGTTTGGAGTTCATTTGCAGCCTCGGGAGGCCCTGCATATTCTCTCTCTCTTTCTCTCTCTCTCTCTCTGTTTCTCTTTTATCTCTGCTTGCAAATAAATAAATAAATAGAAATATTTTATTTTAAATTTATCAGATCCCTCAAGGGGGCCTCTGTCTGACAAAGGAAACCCCCTCCTTATAGGTCTCTTCTATTTGTGGCCAACTTCTGGTTTTCCTCCAGACCACAGCCCTTCATCCTGATGGTGAGTCCTGACCCTGCTTACTGAAATCCCTGCAAGGGACACCCGCCCGCCTTGCCACAGGCCTGATCTGCTTGACTTCTGTCCCCCATCACCTGCTGCTCTGTTCTTGCTCCCCAGGCTTTGCCAACTGCCTCTCCTCTGGCTTCCTCATACAGGCGGGGCATTTGGCCCTTCATGCCCACGCAACACTATTCCTGTGACAAAAATGTGAAGCCTCTCTGCCCGCACAGAAAACTTATCTTCAGTGTTACTGATACAGAGTGCAGTCACGACCTCCTTGTTAGACGAGAACCCTCATCACTCTTTCATGTAACCAAGAGCTCTTTCCTAGGTTGCTTTTGTTTTTAATTTAGGATTATTGGTGTGACATGAGGGCACAGGTGGACTCACCTCCCTATTTTTCCTAACACTCCAGCCCCAGCCCCTAGCACAAGTATGTGTTGAATTAATAAACTGAATATGAATAGGCTGAGGGGTAGAGCACTCGCCCTGAGTGCTGGTACAGCTTTAATTGCCTACACTGACTGCAAGCCAGGAGGTTTGCAAGCACTTCAAGGCTGATCAGAGCCTCTGTGACTCTTGCTGAAGCCACTACTGTATCTGACTAGGATTGTCATGCTAGTACTATGCCAGGTACTCTAGACAGAAGATGTGAAATCATCAGTAGCTTTCAAGCTGCTCGGGGAGGGCACATTCTAGTTAAAGCCGGAATAGAGTGCCCTGAGCCCGGCCTGCTCCCCTTTCCCAGGCTTCCCCAGAAGTCCCGTGGCAGCAAACAGAAGCTCAAATGCTCACAGTTTTAAAACCACATATATAGCAGATGAATACAAAGCCAGAAATTTGAAATCTCTATTATATTCCCAATGTTGCCGCTTTCCACTTTGAGCTGACAAATTGCTTTTATTAGCTAGACTTCTGTTTCCTTACCAATAAATTAGGTGTAGTATTGCATATCCTATTTAACTCATTGGATTGTTTTGTAGATAAGATAAGGTAAAAATGAAAATATTTTGAATAGGTAGACACACTTCACATTATTCCTTGAGCCATTATTACACAGATATGATTTCTTCTCCTTAAGGACTTTTAAATGAAAGAAGATGCACTGATTTCCATAGCTACAAAGACATCACAAAGACACAAACACAGTGAAAGTTAAATGCATTATTCATTGGTCTGTGGAATTAGGTGGGTGGTCAGAAAGTGACAGTGTTTTCTAACAGCTCTCTGCCTGTGAATCAAAGAATATTTGGAGCATACCTTCTGGCAGTGTGAGTTGGTAGGTCATGTAACCCTTGGATGGGGTCCTTGGTGAATGGCTGAAGGTGGGAGTGGGTGCAGGAGGAGCAGTGGTAATGGTATGGGTGTGTTGATGATCAAGTGTAAACCAGACTGAGAGGCTTCTGGAAAGAGTAAAAAGACTTAGTAAGGCAGAGCGTTAGCATTATCCAAGCATTTGGCTATTTAGCCATGGGGCATTTTAGAAGTTGTCAGGGAAGGCTGCCCAGAATAGCAAGAAAGTGTCAGGAATGACTTGAGTAATGGCAGGGAGAGGGCAGGTCTCGTCAAGAAAGCTGGAGCTTCCTTCTGGTGAGGGCGCAGCCCAGGAGAGGCAGACTTCCAAGCCTGGATGTAATGAAGGTGGTGTTCCTTCCCTCTTTCCTGGGAGCTGAAATGACTCCAACAGGCTCAGCATTACAGGAAGACAGCATCCAGGTGGGCAGAATGTGGCAAAGGGTTCCATTTACAGTCAAGGATGTTGGCTTGGGTTAGAATAGAAAAATTGACTGGATTAATGGAGTTTTGTGGATGGAGAATGTGCAGATGCTAATTGCCCCTAAATTACAGTGAATTCCATTGAAACTGAGTATTCTCCTCCACAAACCAACTACCACCCTCCTTCCTTTCCCTCCCTCCATCCCTCCTTCCCTCCCACACAATGGTGAAATGAATGTGTCATTGTAACTGACATGAAAGACTGAATTTATTTTCCACTTCCCTCCAAGTTCTCTTGTTTGCAAAATACAGGAGTATCTGGGTTACTAATCTAATTCCAGTTTAATTCCAACAAACAAACAAAAAAAATGAGGGAGGAGGGAATTCTAGGGATTTGGGTTTCTAGAAGGCTTTTCCAAGTCTCCATTCCTTGCTTGGTTACTCCACCACACCAGTGACTTAAATTAGTGGTTCTCAAAGTTGATTGTGCCTCAGAACCACCAGGAGACCCTGCTGAATCAGATTGCTGGGCCCACCCCAGAGTCTCCTTGACTGGGTCTGAGGAGGGGGGCCCCAATTTGCATTCCTAGTAACTCAGTAACGTTGGTGGGTCTGGTCTCAGGCTTGACCACAGGGTCATGCTTGGAGAACCACCAAACTAGGAAAATGCCAAAGAATTCTAAAAACCTAGCTTTAGGAAGAGTACAATCCTTAAAGTTTCACAACTGTGTCTCCATAGAGGGTGAGGTATAATCACTCGTGAACTGAAAAACTACTTGCTTCCTAAGTGAACTGCACATGCATTCTCTTGGCTTTCGTAAAGCATATGGGTGTCTTGTGGGATTGGTGTGCCTTGCTCTAGCTTGGGAAATACAAAGGTGTTTGGGCTGGAATGGGCCCGAGGCCCACACCCATCCTCCTCCTCAGGTTGACACATCTCTTCTTATCAGATGTTGTCTTCAAGTAATGTATTTTTAAGTTCCATGACTCTCACGCCTCCAGTCTGCTCAATGTCCTTTTTACCTTGAGGCCACCAATAGGTGTCCAATCCTATCCCATTTTTATTTACAGATCACTTCTGTGCAAGGCTGAGTCATGCCTGTGACACTTTGCTAACATTTCTAAAACTTTTCAAAACATTGGATAAAGGGAGCCAACAGATTAGAGATTTGGGTTCTGACCTTGCTTCTGGCTTGCTGAATGCTTATGAGGAAAACACTTTTAACCTCTGGATAGGATTTTATTCATCAATTAAAGGAAAGAGTTAGCCCAGCTAGCTTACCTATTCTCTAGTGGGGACAGTGAAATGTGTGGACCTCTTCCCAGAAAAATGCACATGTGCACATAAATGCAAAATAATATTTATAACTTTTAGACTGCCTAAATAAATAATAAGACAGCAATAACAGCAAAACAAGAACTGGCTTTTGCATTGTGCCAGGCTTGCAGCAGCCCTATGAGGCTGCCCTGCCCAGTTGCTCTATGAGAAACCATGGCAGACACAGAGGCAGGAATTCAGCTCAGATCACCAAGCTGGTCAAAGCAGGATGGAACTGTAGGCAGCCAGCACCATATAGAAGCTGATAATTGTCCCTTGCGTAAGTATGACTCTGAGTTATGAATGGGCCCCATTCTGGGTGACATTTATAGTCCTCCTGAAGTTTAGAATTCATGTTTATTATTTAATTATTTATTTTCCCCAATTGCAAACAAACACACTTTGGATAAATGACCCACTGGTGTTCTCAAGGCATCTGTGGATCACAGGTGTCCATAAAGTTTAAATATATATATATATCCATATATATGCATATCCATATATATCCATATATATGGATCTATATACATACACACACACACACATATATATATATATATATATATATATATATATATATATATATATATATATATGGACCCAACTGAGAAAAGCAAGCCACCACAGAGCCAGATGTCTCTCCTTTGTACATGTCTTAAAAGCCAACACTTTCTTATCATAGTTTGTGACCAGAAGCAGCTTCCTTAATGGCAGGGGAAGTGGGCCATCTCAGCCTTGGCAGGTCAGTAATGTGACGAGATAAAGGGCAGCTCCTTAATGAAAACCACTCTGCCTCCTGCCAGCAAAGGAGTTTTCATGGTGCATTTCCAGTCCGCTAACACCTCTTCCCAGATCAATGGCTTTTCATAAATGCACCAGGAGATCTTTGAACCACTAATGCTTCAGGGGCTGTTTAGGTTTGGAGTCAAACTGTTTAATATAACTCTCCTCCAAGTCTAGCTCTTTTGAAAGGTCTCAGGAAATAAGGCAGAGGCAATGTCTGAAAAGCAGAACCACCATGGCCAAGTGACGTCCCCTGCCCTGGCCTCCTGTTTATATAAGCAAATTGGACGAAGCTGATTACAATTACTGGGGAAGGAGGGATGGAATGGTATGTGGGTCGTGGTAAAGAGTTGAGTGAAAAGGAATCAGATTAAAGATGCCCTTTGATTCGAGTGCATCAGGTCATTTGCCAAGGGAGAGAGGAAAAGCTTGGGTTGGCGTCCTCAATAGATTAAGTCAGCAACAGATGATATATTTCAGTTAAAACTGCGTTGTGCCAAGGAAGCATGAGCCAAACTTCTGAATGTTCCCGGAAAAATGAGTGCCATCTAATTTTAATACTAGTTTAAACGCTTAAGCCAAATTAAGGAGGGTGTTTTCAGAAAGACTACGGGCATCAAGACCATCAAAGGGCAGGCCTCTCTTCTATCCAAAGCTATCCTCACACTAGAGCCCATGACGGGAATGATAAGACATAACAACATCAGTGTAGATTTCCTCAATGTGTCCTGTGCAGGCTTCATGCTATGCTCTTTACTGTAACTTATTAACTCCACTCTCAGATGCTCAGGGCAGATTAGCAAATAGGCCAACTCCACAGCATCTGGAGCAGGCATCTCAGTCAGCTCCTACTTTTAGCCAAGACGTTGTGTCTGTCTAACCATGTGAATATGACCCGCTGTCAGGTAACATTGAGCTCATGGACCCCTGGAGATCTGTGACTTTGTGACTGCACAGGGTCCCCTTCGTTTATACTTCTCTTTTAGGAACACATGGTTCTTTCAGCTTGCTTCCCACCACAGGAGGCATCACACTGACCTTGATCATTTTGTTTTGTTTTTGTGGTACTGAGGTCAAACCCAGTGCCTGTGCACACAAGGCAATCAGTTATTACTTGATAGGTTTTTTGTTTGATCATACTACTCATATAAGCTCACTGCATAAGATACTGTTTCAGGCAACAAAAATCACAAATATAAAAAGAAGAAATACTGAAAAGTAGCAGTCATTAACATTTTGGTAAATAGTTTTGTACTTTTTTTATACACCCACACATAAATACATGTTTTAAATAGGATTATGTTATACATGTTGTTTGGTAGCCTATCTTTTTAAACTTTTGTTTATTTATTTATTTATTTGTAAGCAAAGAGAGGAGACAGAGAGAGAATATGGGTGCACTGGGGTGTCTAGCCACTACAAATGAACTCCAGACACATAAGCCACCTTGTGCATCTGGCTTTATGGGGGTACTGGGAAATTGAACCAGGGTTCTTAGGCTTTGTAGGCAAGCACCTTAACCACTGAGCAATCTCTCCAGCCCTCTATCCTGATTTTTTAATGTGGTAAACTTCTTTCTATGTTGATAATTATAGATTTTCTGTATTTTCTGTATTACAATCCTCAGAGTGTTCTGTTGACTGGTTGTGTCATAATCCACTTAAGCCACAGTTGATGGACTTGGGTGGTTACTGCTATGTGCTTGTCTCTGTAAAGATGCAGCAAATGTCTCCAGACTGACAAACTGATGCTCGTCTTTCATTCCTGCTCTCCACCCAACTGCCTGGAAATGTCACACTGCAACGTTTGCTTAGATAGCAGTTCTAGAAATGGCAGAACACATCTTTTCAGGGTGCCTTGGAGACTTACACAATTCATATTTTAATATAAAAACTGGATGCAACATTTCCCTGAGTTCAGCAAGAAATCACAAGCACTCTTTTTCATTCACTTCATCAAAATATTCCAGTCTTCTCTCCTGTTACATATACTCCCAGGGAGTCACCCCACCAGGAAGCTTGGAGCTGTTTCCATCAATACCCTATGACATTTCTGCGGACCAATAAGCCTGGGGTCAGATGTTAATGAATGCCAGAAGAGTGTGGGGTGAGGATGGGGCCGATGATTTGGGGTTTTTTAAGGTCATGGACTCAAGTTCATCCTGGGATATTCACAGGTGGTTAGAGCAATCCTAGGACCAACCTAGGTCCATAGGTGGAACTGGGGAAATGTCAGGAGGGTAATATGAAGTAAAGGCCCCAGGAACCCTACTTTATTATCCATCAACCAAATGAGGCAATTTTTATATTTACATTTAATCTTTTTTTGATGAGCTGTCACCATGGTGATAGAATTGAAAATTCTTTTTCTGACCACACTGCTGTTAAAGCTAATTATTTAATACTGTGACTAGGATATTCCTAGAGCTCCATGCTTCTCCTTTATCAAGAGTCTGACGGAAGCCCCCTCTAGGATTCCTCACAGTATAGTGGGACTGGTTTTCCATATGCCTGGGATCTTCCAGGCATATGTAGCTGGAATGCTCTTGGAACTCTCCACAGTCCATCCCACAAAAGGAACTCATGAGAGAACAGTCCCAAAAAGGAAATACTAGCAAAAAAGATGTACCATTTAATCCAGGGGAGTGGTTTGGAGCAAAGAATGTACCATCTACTGGGGGTGGGGTTTGAGCCTCAACTATTTCTTATCTAGATACATCAAGTCTATAAAACCCCCATTAAGTGAAGATGTCAGGATGATATGGTCAGTCAAAATAATCTTCCAGAACTAGCTTGGATTTCAGAATCCAAGTTGCTTTTTCTCTTATGGTCCTCAAGCCATTTCTGAATCAATCTCTCTCTCTCTTCTCTCTCTCTCTCTCTCTCTCTCTCTCTCTCTCTCTCTCTCTCTCTCATCTCTTAGATTTCAAAGAGATTCAAGATACTTAAAAAAATTCTCTAGCTCTTTGTTGTAGTCAACCTTTCTCATTGCTGCAGTAAAGAACCCAACCAAAGGCAGCTTGTCAAGGAGGAATAGGTTTATTAGGCTTACAGACTCAAGGGGAAGCTCCATGATGGCAGAGAAAATGATGTCATGAGCAGAGGGTGGACATCACCTCTGCCAGAGAACTTCAAACAGCAACAGGAAGGTGTGCCAAACACTGGCAAGGAAAAGCTGGCTTACAACCCCATAAGCCCACCCCCAACAACACAGCTCCGATGAGGTTCTAATACATAAACTGCCATCAACTGGGGAATCCATCATTCAGAACACATTCATTTGTGGGGCACACATGGATCGAACCATGACGCTCTTCCACAAAATTCAGAACTATGTCTAGAAGGTTTTCTTGTAACATCTGTCACTCTGACATAGATCAGAAATGCTTCTGAAAATTTTCAACACTTTGCCTGACCCATACTTTGATTTATATTTCAATAGAGTGCCAGCCCCAATAATGAATCTGAATTTGGTTTTACAAATTGTTTCCCAAGTCACGAGGATGCTTCGGCAGTCACAGCCTTCTACAGCCCCATGTCCCCGGGATGATTTCATATGCCTTTGCAGAACTTTCTCTTCTCTCCTTTCCTTACCTTTCTTCCCCTCCCGCAGTCACCCCGTGGTCTTTAAAGACTGGTTAGCTCCCAGTGGTTCTTAGTTTGCTCTGGAGAACATGATGCCTGTTCCACTTTGGGTAGGACACAGAGCCCACACTGTTTCTGTCACACTCCATTCCCGTCACCAAAAACTACTCTCCACTTTCCTCTCCAGATCCAGTAATATCCCATGGACTGCCTGTGTTCTCTCAGTCCTGTTCTCTGAGTAGCTCTGGGAACTAGGATTAGAACAGAATCCTGGCCCGGTCAACCTTAAATGTTTCAAGGATGTTTTGTCAGCTTCTAGCCAGTTAAATGACATATTCACCCTCACTGCCTGATAAGAGGGGTTAAAAAATTTTAATTTATATTTGCCAGCAGGGGGGGGGCAACAGGTACATTAAGGCCTCTTGCCTCTCCAAATGAACTCCAGATATGTACACCACTTTGTGCATCTGGCTTTACATGGGTCCTGGAGAACTGAACCCCGGGCTGGCAGGTTTTGCAAGCAAGCTTCATTACTGCTGAGCCATCTCCCCAGCCCCCAAGGAAAAGGTTTTTGACTGACACCTTCGTTTTAATGTTAGAGAAATTGTATCTACCGACAGATAGCATTGGGGTAGCATAGTGTATTAGAAGAAGACACCCAATCTTATGGCTTGCTAGGTAAGTCAGGTGGGCCCAATGAGACCAGATACCACATCCCTATCCTCTGCTCTTCCCCTTCTTCCCTGGCATAAACTGGCCATGCTGGCATTCCCCCATATTAAATGCCTGTGCTGCATTGACAACCCATACCCCACTCCTGGGAGTAAGTTCTTGGCTCCTGGGCTTACCAACTGATTAGATGCAGGGTGCATGCACATGGCCCCGAGTTTAATCCCCCATAAGGACAGAAGCAATGAGTTTCTGTTATCAGGTCTTCAGTCTGTCCACCTTGGCATCTCATAAACAACCCTTCCTCCTCAGTGCACTTCCCTGCAATTCTAGAAGGCACTGATAGCCTTCCTTCTGCTTCCTTCCTCGTTCTCTTTTGAGCTAGTCTGCTATGGGCCACTGTGACTCCATTTCTCCCACACCAGGATATCAAGCAGTAGAAATGCTGAGAGGCTGCCCTCCTGGTGGACAGACTGTTTCTCCTCAGACCTCAACTTCTGTTGTTCCCCTTGGTTTGACCTGCTTGACATCCATGCCTGGCAAAGGGGAGTTAAAGGGATCTCCATCAAGTTCCTATCCATTTCTCTGGTTCCTTCATGACCCCTTAAGTATTTCCCTCAAGTGGAAGAATCTCTCAAAGGGCATGGATTCCAGCTTACTGTGACGAAGGACATGTTTCACATGGACTCTTTCTGTCATATTAGCCACAGCCACATGAGTGGTGTATCCAGGGTCAATTCAAATAGTTCAATGTGGCTAGAGGCCACCATATTGGGCAGCATAGGTATAGATTTTGGATAATTTAGAGACCAAGAATTAGTGTCTTTGTTCTCTATGTTGAGCTGGTACAGTCCACCCTCAAGGCAAAGACAGAAAAAAAAAATCCTGCCTTCCCAAGCACAAGGGAGTGTGCTGGTCTGGGAGGTAATAACATGAAATACATGAGTTCATACTTCAAAATACTATCCCACCATAAATGTATACAAAGTGATACTTTGCCACTCAAATCAGTGAGAAGCCCAGAATGTTCACATTGCCTTCCCTACTGAGGCATCCTGAGAACTTCCTGTGGAAACCACTGTGCAAGCTCTGTCTAAAATTCAGTCTGAGGACTGGAGAGATCCCTCAGCAGTAAAGGTACTTGCATGCAAAACAACTCCCTTGGGCACAAGCCAGACACACAAAGCGGTGTATGTTTCTGAAGTTTGTTTGCAGCAGCAGGAGGTCCTGGCATGCCCATACAAATAAAATTTTTTTAAAATTCCAGTCTGGTTCTGCTATGCTGAGATGTAGGCTTACATAGACAAGAAATCGTGCCTTCAAAAGGGTGGTGACTTGCTGTAAGGTACACATCTAATTTTTAGAGGGATAATCTGAGAAACAGGTCTACCACATGGCATTCAGAATTCATTCCCCTATATTCATTCCACTGGCTTCTATGGAGTTCTAACAAAGACGCTAAACTATTCCATCTCCCTTGGAAGTAATTATCTCCTAGGAAAGGGACACACCTCCTTCTCCAGCTCCGTGTGTGGCAGGACATCCTCTTGTCAAGAAGGAGAGGTCCAGCTCTCTATGCTGGTGTTACAGGATGTGAGCAGAGACCTCAGGGAAAATAGTTAACCACTGCCCGCCTTGGTTCTTTTCCATCGTAGCAGTTGCTACCCTTCTTGTTCGTGGGTTTAGAGATGCTAAGGGTGTTCTAAATAAAGAAAAGACCTCACTCCATAATTCTCTCTAACTCCTAGCTCAGGGGAGGAGGTGCAGGATTTAAGTTAAATTAATTCAGGCTGCTATAACAAATGAACTTAATATAATGCTTTAGGACTCAAACTGATTGAGGTTTGGTTCTCTTTCACATAAAGACAAAAATGGCTTTTCTTAATGGGCAAGTGGTTTGCCTCCAAGTAAGAAGGAAGAGGTAAACTCCTTTACCCAAGTAATGGTTATGAGTAAAAATTAAGAGCCCTGTCTGTTCAGCAGCAGGCTCCAGAGTCCAAGGTCAGTGCTAGGCTTGCCTGCAGCATGGGGAAACAATCTGAGGAGAATCTCTCATTTCCTCATCCATCTCTGTGACCAGAACTCAGCTATAAGATCACATCTAACTGCAAGGGAGGCTGGGAAATGTAGTATAGATGTGAACCCATAGGAGGAAATGTTTCCAAATGTTTGTTGAAAAGTTAGCCAGCCTTTGCCACTCTTCCAAGCCAATCAACATGTGGCAATCCTTTTCTGCAAGAGGCCAGATGGGAAAATAAGTGTTTTAAGCTTTGTCTCTGTTTCATCCCTTCACTCTGTACTGTGAATGTGGCTGGGGCAATATGTTAACAGCATGCCAGGGCTGTTCCAATAAAACTTTATTCCACACACACAGTGGCTAGATATGCCTCCAGGAGTCTAGTTTATTAGCCTCTGTTGCATTGCAATCTGGGGAAAATACTCCCCCAGCAAAACACAAAATAAAAACATTTTAGACCATATACAAAGAGCTTGGAAAAAGGTGTCTATCGCTGCCAGAGGCAGGGAACACAAATGGATTAGGGGAACATAAGAGAGGCTGGTTAACCATTTAATTAAGCTTTTATACAAAAACAATAGTTTCAGATATGCTTTGAAGGAAAGAAAGTGATAGCTATAAAAGATATTTTTATTAAATTTAAGTTTTAAGTTCCACTTTTGGTATCTATAGGATAGAACCAAGAATGTGAATTTTTAAAAATATTTTATTTATTCATTTCCAAGCAGAGACAGAGAGGAGAGAGAGAGAGAGAGTGCACACACCAGGGCCACCACCTTGTGGGTCTGGCTTATGTGGGTCCTGGGGAATTGAACCCGGGGCTTTAGGCACTGGAGGCAAGTGCCTTAACCGCTGAGCCATCTCTCCAGCCCCAAGAATGTGAATTTTTTGTATTTTATTTATTTATTTGCAAGCAGGGAGATACAGAGAGAGAGAATGGGCACGCCAGGGCTTCCAGCCCTGTAACTGAACTCCATATGCATGCTCCACTTGGAAATTGAACTTGGTCGTTAGGCTTTGTAGGCAACTGACTTAACTGCTGAGCCATCTCTCCAGCCCTCGGGTTGTGTATTTTTTGTATGACCTTAATTAGTTTAAGCAACTGGTAGAGGCACTGAGAAATCAGAAGTTACTAAATGCAGTTGAGTCATTAGTGTTCCTGAGCCTTGTAGAGACTGAGCCCGTGGAAGACCCAGGAAGCAAGATACAGTGTGTGCACAAAGCCACTGATTTAGGGTAGCCAAATTTCCTTTTCCTTCAAGGAAACTACCAGATTGAAGAAAATCTGAGTGATATTATAGTTCTTTCTAATTTATTTTTTCTTTTTGGTTTTTCGAGGTAGGGTCTTGCTCTAGTTCAGGCTGACCTGGAATTCTCTCTGTAGTCTCAGGGTGGCCTTGAACTCACAGCGATCCTCCTACTTCTGCCTCCCGAGTGCTGGGATTAAAGGCGTGCCCCACCATGCCCGACTTCTAATTTATTTTTTAATAAATTAACTTGGGACTCTAGTAATGAACTGTGCTGTGAGGTAATGGAATATGTGAATTAAAGGATCGTCAAAAGTTCAAGCCAGGCTGTGACCAGCAAACCCTTGGGCTTCTTTTAGCCACTCACAGACTAACCTCCTCTGAAAAGTAGCCACCCAAGATCTGAGAAGGGACAGCGAGGTGTTTGTGTTACAAAAGAGATTCACATCTTGTGGAAAATTTCAATTTCTTAGCCTTGTCTTTGCTGTCCCTCCCCTCCCCATGATATAGCTGAAAGTGCTCCCTCCACCAACTGAAAACTGGCTTCCCTCCTGTTGCCTAGTAACCAGCACGAGTGGCAACTGATTGGTCAAGAGAGTCAGGGAATGGTTGGTTCCTTAGCACCTCTGATTGTTAATGTAGGGTGCTAAGATCACCCCAGCAGGGTGAGGCAAGGATATATTGTAAATGACCTTCAGAAAGTCACCTCTGGAGTACCCAGAGAAGGCAATCCTGTATACCAGCCCATCTGTTCATGGCCCAAATATGTAGTAGAAACAGACAGAAAAAGAGATTCACCTTCAAGACCCGTCTTCCTCTAGAAATAGCCAAGTGCACGCCAGCAGAATTGGTGGGGATGCTTCAGATTCTCTGAGCAAGAAAATTGCAGAGCCTTGAGGACTGAAGAACAAATGAGTGTGTTTCTGCAGTTCACCACCCAACTCAGAGATAAGGGAGAAAAGAAAGAAAAAAAAGAGCCCCTAAGATTTCTTTTTCTGATAGAGAATAGGGAGTCCTGTGGTCAGGTCTGACTTTTGGGCACCTGGGCAACTAACCAGACCTGCATGTTTCTCAAGTCACCACCTCTGTGGCAAGGCCTGGCAATCTCCTTCACCTGTGAACTTGGAGTGCCAAAGTCCAGCTTTGCTCCTCAACTCAGCAGCCAAGCAGTGTCCTGGCCCAGGCTGGTGCTCTGGCAGCTGAGCAACTCATCTCCCTGGAAAGACAGTCTTGATTTATATGTTATATCTTTCCAGAAATCTTTGGTATGTTTGGGAAGATGTATACCTTCAGAAAACTCAAGGAGAAGGGGGTGTGCAAGGCTTGGTTCACTCCCCATCTGCAGACAGTCCTGTTTGATGACCTCAATATGTGTAAGATTCACCTTGGGAGTCTGTTAGAAATATGTGTCTTAGGGCTGGAGAGATGGCTCAGTGGTTCCAGTGCCTAAGGCCCTGGGTTTAATTCCCTAGGACCCACATAAGCCAGAACCACAAGATGGTGGCCCTGGTGCTCGTTCTCTCTCTCTCTCCTCTCTCTCTCTCTTTCTGTATCTCTTTGCTTAAAAATGAATAAATAAAATATTAAAAAAAAGAAATATGTGTCTTGGACGTGGATACCTCCTCTCCCAGGGATTCTGACCCATTGTCTAGAGTGGAGCCTGGGAATGTGCATCTCCATAAGTTCTTCAGGAGCCTCTGGTACAGAAGTATAAATCTATAAGGAACTCTAAGGCAGCAGCAGGTAGGTATTAGGCATTCTCATTGGGGGAATGGTTTTGTTTTGGGGTTACTTCTTGAAGATTTACAGAATAGCCATCACCTTACTCAGCTGTGGTATCCAACAATCTCAGCAGTCTGAGCCCCATAATGACTTTCTCTATCGGACTGGAATTTTCCTCCTGCTAAGGTCCATTTATTTCCCTTTCTGTGAGTCTCAGCCGCTCTGGATTATTTCTCTGACTCTTCTTCAGAAACACAAATAAATCAAATAACACTTTAGAGATACTTGACCTATTTCTTAGCTTGTTTTTCTTAGAGACAAAAATTAGCTTATTGACAAACTTAGACAAACTTCCAATAGACAGAGTTCCCCAAAGGGGAGCATATTCTTATCAATGTTGTCACCCTTCTCAGGGTTACTGCTGTAGTCATCCATTTCTATAGGACATTTGTCCCCATGACCATGTGTGGGAAGCATCCCCTGACACTGAGGACTGGCTGCAGATTGGATACAGAGTGCCCTGACTGCACACAAGGGCTGGTATATGTACTATGTACCTTCCCCAAGCTGCCTTTGGGGACAGCGGCCATCATTTCTAGGTCTATATCTTCTTGCCTTCTCTGTTCATGACATTGTTTTCCTCGACTAGACCACCTGGGCCCAGTTTGAGCTAAGTCATTTGGGAAGGAGTTGGAGGGAAACGTTCCCCAGAGCAGCCAAAATGGAGGTGGGATTGACAAGCAAGCACATAGCAGCCCAGTCTACCCTCCTCAAATGGAAAGACCAGTCATTTCCAACTCTCATTTAGGATTGTTTAGGGCATCAATTTGTCATCTTTCCAGGACAAAATGATTGTAAACTCAGGCCCTCGTGGCTGTCTTTTTGTTTGTTTGTTTTCATTTTGTTTGTTTTGTGAAATAACTTCATGTATCCCAGGTTGGTCTTGAACTCACTGTGTAGCTGAATGACCTTGAATTTTTGGTCCTTCTGTCTCTACCTCTGGAGTGCTGGTGAAACCATACCCAGGCTTCAAGCACTTTTCCAACGGAGAGCTACATGCTCAGCCCCCATATGATTTAAAAAAATTTTAAATTTATTTTCAAGCAGAGAGAGAGAAAGAGAGAGAATGAGAATGGGCACAGCAGGACCTCTAGCCACTGCAAAGGTACTCCAGATGCGTGTGCTACTTTGTGCATCTGGCTTTATGTGGGTACTGGGAGTCAAACTCGGGCTATCAAGCTTTGCAAGCAAGTGCCTTTAGGTACTGAGCCATCTCTGCAGCTCCCAACATATAATTTTTAATGTCATACAGAAGGTGTTGAGTTTCCGTGAATCACCACCACCACCACCACCACCACCGTCATCATTTTGCAATGATGCAGAGCAAACTGAGCCCCCTCCCTCGCCACATGCATGCTAAGAAGATCTTGTGTTGAGTGATACCTCAAGGCTTATTTGAATAATTTAAAAAATTCCATCAATAAAATTTGGGATCTGTAATGACAACATATCACAATATGGAGCTGAGAGACAGGAAGAGGTAGATTCAGACTCTCCACTTGCTATGTGACTTTAGACCAGTCACTTACATTCTTTAAATATTAAAGCAGCCTTATGTGAAAACATGACACAATAAATATTTATAGAACATTTACTATATTCCTATAGTTTATGCTTTACATATATTTTTTGATTTGTTTCAGGCCAGTGAGACTGTAGTTTATTGGACTATTTTATGGTGGGGGAGAAGGTTGAGTGTTGCCGCGAAGACCCTGATGTCAGTAATGGTGGAATGTGCCTATGAAGATTATGCCATTATCTGTTCCATTTTCCAGAGAGAACTGGAGGGCAGAGATAGCAGAATCCATGTCACTAGTATCATAACCCTTAATACTGTGCTAATATCAACTTCTGTCTTGTGATGAGAATCAGGTCACATGTGTCTATGAGGAGCTTAATATGATTGCAATGTTCAATAAACGATAATTGCATGTATTATGTGTTCAATAGGCAGGTCCATCCCAAATAGAGTAATTTCTCAATTTATCGGGATAGAATACTTAATGAAGAATGATGGTTTTAATTACTACTATTGCTGAGCTTGCACATTATGTCCTCTCTCCTAACAAGGCTTTCTGGATCTATAAAACCCACCCTCCCGTAATCAGCATGATGCCTTAGTTGCTCGGGATTTCACCCATTAGCCTTATCTTGACTTCTGCAGCAAAAATGAGGCATTTCCCAGTGTGTCTGAGATTCTCTATCAGCCCACGCTTCTAGTGCAGGGGCCGGGTTGTTGCCCTGGACTCCAGCACCTAGGCAGGAGACCCTGGGCTTTCTTCTGCTGCTGTTCTTTCTCACCACCCAATGAAAGGCTTGTCTTAGAGCCTCAAAACCAGGTCGTTTAATCAACATGGGAGACCATGCCGACTTTGGTTGGGCACTGCTAGGGCTCGCTGGCCCTTGGAAGGAAGGAAACTTGAAAGAGAGAGCGAGAGAGAGGGCGGGGAGGGAGAGAGAGAGAGAGAAAGAAATGAAGAAAGAAAGGTAGGAAGAACAAGTGAGCAGAAACAAAACAGGATTTAGAGAGTAATATTTTTCATAGATATTTAGTATTTTTTAACTGGAAGTTTCTTTCCAATGTCTTCATTTATTCAATATGGTTAGAAATGCCTGATTAATTGCACAAAGCTACACAGATGTGACTTTTGACAAGGTCAACAGAAATTTCTCAGGCTTGCCATGCTTGTATAAATCCGTGCATGTTGATGCACACTGCTTTTGGAAACCCCTTTGCTGACTAATTCCAGAACTCAGAACCCCAGTACCCCTGTGCAGGGATACCCATGGCCATCAACCCTCACCTACACCAGCTGCCTGGCGTCTGCAGGGTCACCAGAAACAAAGCCTTGAACCTGCCTTTTCAGGAGTCTGTATGTTCTGAATATCAAAACAGTCACTCAGGGTAGAACAGGGATACTGTGGTAAGAGAATGAGCCAGACCCACTCTTAGTTTATTCTTTCCTAGGACACAGAAAAGCCATGTTGGGCCCAACATATCAGCTTGTCGAGGCTGTTGTTTTTTTTTATTCAGTTAGTTGTTTGCACTTGATTTTTATATGGGTGAAAACCATCATCCATGACCAGGTTTTACTTTTTGTTTTTTCTCACTAGGAAAGTTTTATGTTATAGCAAAAAAAAAAAAAAATCACTGTAGCCACCTGAGTTGTTTCTCAATGCTCCTGCGAAGGCAATGTGGTAAAATAGCCTCCCATAGCTCCTGTGTTTTGAATACTGGGTCCCCAGCTAGGTGCAACTGGAAAAGTGGTAGAAGTCATTGGGAGGTGGAGCCTTTCTGGAGGAGGTGTGTCACTGGGGTGGACCTTCAGGTTTATTGGCCCAGATCACTAAATGTTCAAGTCCTTCCTATTTTTTGTTCAGTTCATTCCTATTTTTTAATTTTTTTCACTTTGAAATATTTTATTTATTTATTTATTAGGGGGCAGAGAGAGAGAGAGAGAGAGAGAGAGAGAGAGAGAGAGAGAGAGAGAGAGAGAGAGAAAATGGGCATATCTCTAGCCTCCGCAGACGAACTCTACAGGCATGTGCCACCCTGTGCATATAACCTGGGTCATTAGGTTTTGCAGGCAAGCACCTTAACTGCTGAGCCTTCTCTCTAGCCCCAAGCTCATTCTTAATGACTTCAGTCCTGCTGATATATATGCCTGTTCTGCCCTGCTTTCCCTGCCCTAATGAATCTTCTCAAAACTGTAAGCTGAAATAAACCTTTTCTTCCCAAAGCTGCTTCTGGTGAGATGTTTTGTCCCAGCAATGAGAAGGTAACTGTAACAGGCAGCTACCCTTCCTACTCTGCCCTGCTTCTCTGCCCTCACTGAGGCCCTGTGCTCAGAGAAGTTTTCCAGCTCAGAGTAGCTAAGGAAAGCATGTGTGTCTGTCTGTATGAGAGAAGCTAGCTTCCCATGTGAGTGACCTGTCAGATTTTAGTCTGTTGGAGATTCAGCAGAAACTCCAGGCTGTTGCCTTTTATTTTTCTATCTCACTATTCTTTTCCTAGATACTTTAGGTTTCTTGACTCTTGACAATATATTGTGTTTTCACTCCATGGACCCAGATCCAGTCTTTGGCCAGTATTGATTTAGAAAACAAACTTGCTAAGGAGAGAGAGAGAGTGAGAGAGAGAGAGAGAGAGAAAGAATGAGAATATGAGAATTAATATAATGGCAGGTGACAGTGTCAAAGAAACTTCTCTTCTTGAGTCATTTAGTCCTTGAGTGTTCTGTTATGTCACTGTGGGAGTGTGTCATAAAGCTTGGATATCAAGATTAAAAGCATAACCATGCTTCCTTCCTTCCATCTCTCCTCTTCCCTTTCTTCCCTCCTTCCTTCCTTCCTTCCTTCCTTCCTTCCTTCCTTCCTTCCTTCCTTCCTTTAACAGAACATTCTCTATAATTCATGCCCTCCTGGCAGGTAGCCTTCTTGGATTTCATGTGAAATCTGTCTTTTCCCTTATTCACTGACTGTATTATCTGTCATGAGCTGGGCTACAGCATGAGCCATACAGGCAGACTCCCTCTTCTCGAGGAGCTGATAGTCCAGGAGCAAGTGAGCAAATGGGTACTAAGGCACCCTGAGAGATGTGGCAGGAGAAAGTCGAAAAGGGAAATGTGCAGAAGAAATAAAAGGTGTGTGGGGCTAGAGAGATTGCTCAGTGGTTAAGGCAGTTGCCTGCAAAGTCGATTCCCCAGTTCCCCCTTAAAGCCAGATGCACAAAGCAGCACATGCATCTGGAGTTCATCTGTAGTGACTGGATAGCCTAGTGTGCCCATGCTCTGTGTTCTGGTGTCTGTCTCTCATCTCTCTCCCTCTCTTTCTCTCTGCTTGCAAATAAGTAAATAAAATTTCATTTTTTTAAAAAAAGGTGTGTGGCTTTATAAAGTAGAGGCTTTCCAGAAGTAAGCATTTGGGCAGAGATCTGAACAACGAGTGGGATTCAGCCTTGCTCCTAATATATTAATTTATTCAGGAATTGCCTGGGGCCATGGTGACCTTGGGCCTCCTGTTTAGCTAGAGTTGAATTCCATGAGTCTTACCTGAGAATGGGTGTGAGAGGTAGAGGTCAAGCAGCTGCTGAGAATGGAGTGACCCAGTCTTGGGCACAAGTCAGCTATTAATAAGGATCCAGGTAGTCCTTTGAAAAGTGAAACCTGCGGTCAGGTCTGCTCAGCAGAAGACTTTCTCCAGTTTCGCTTTTAATTATAGAGCCAAAGAGACCGTGCCGTTCTGCTAAGTTTCAACTTCCATGGGAAGAGAGGTTTCTGTCTCCGATGCTGCAGGCCCTGGATGCTGACCTCACACAGAGAGATGCTCCAGCCCCACGTCAGTGCCTCACCATGGCACTAGAGCCTCTCCGCCTCATGAGCTAGTGGGATGGAGGCAGCCGCCCCAGATACAGTAGAGAGAGTGAGGAAGTGAGGGAAAGATACAGGAGAGTCAGCTATGGGGCATCTGCTCTCATTATGATGTCACAAAGGGATGGGACAACTTTCAAGGCCAGGAATATGAGAAACCTTTCCTTGCCCGGCTTCTCACACATCGACTAAAACCTCTGTGAAACTGAAGAAAAGCAGTACAATGAGGGTAGACAGTGCCAACAAAAGTCCTCCTTCTGGGAGCTCATGCTTTGTCACTTGATATGTGCTAGGCACTGAGTTAGGCAGTTGACATGCATTTCTTTAAACTGTCTTAAAATGTTTTATTCACTGCATAGTACAGTCTGAGTAACCCTTATCTGAAATGCTTAGGATCATAAGTGCTTCAGACTAGATTTTTTCAGATTTTAGAATATTTACATATCCATAATGAGATATCAAAAATGGCCCAGGTCGAAACACAAAATCCATGTATGTTTCATATCTCTTATATACAAAACCTGCAGGCACTTTTACACAATATCTTCAGTGCATCTGTAGTTTTTTTGTTTTTTTGTTTTGTTTTTTGTTTTTTTGTTTTTCGAGATAGGGTCTCACTGTAGCCCAGGCTGACCTGGAATTCACAATGTAGTCTCAGAGTGGCCTTGAACTCATGGTGATTCTCCTACCTCTGCCTCCTGAGTGCTGGGATTAAAGGCGTGTGCTACCACGCCCGGCTCGCATCTGTAGTTTGCCTATGACCTGTCACATAGGTAAGGTGTGGAACATTCCATTTGTGGCCTCGTGTAGATGTTCAAAAGTGTTTTAAGTTTTGGAGCATTTTGGATTTCTGACATTTGGATTTGGATCTTTAACCTGTAGTAGCATTCCTATTTTATAGATATAAAAAAATAAGACCCCAAAAGGTTAAGTAACATGCCCAAAGTCATCTGGTTAGTAAATAGCAATTCATCTCATATTGACATCTGTGTGGGGTCTGGAGAGATGGCTCAGGTGGTAAGCCTTTAGGCACTTAGGCACTTGCTTGCAAAGCCTGTCAGCCTGATGGCCCTGGTTTGATTCCTCAGTACCCACATAAAAGCCAGATGCACAAGGTGGGGGATGTGTCTGAAGTTCGTTTACAATGGCAAGAGGCCCTGGCATGTCCATACCCCTCATTTTCTGTCTCTTTCTCCAATAAATAAAAACATTTAAAAAAGATAAAGAGTCTGTGTCTCTCACAATTTTGTTTCACCAGATCTTTTTTTTGTGTGTGTGTACTGAGCCTAGGGCCTCTTGCATGCTAGGCAAGTGCTGAATCACTGAGATACATCGCCAAGCCCTTTGCTTAACCACTTCTAACCTTCTATCATAAGACAAATGGAAGGGCAGCCCAGCCTTAAAGTGTGCTCAAAGTCATTTCTAGAGAGATTTGATTTGGGCAGCTTCCAGAATTTCCCCAGTTGTTAGTGGTACGCTATGTCATGGCAGAGAGCGTTGACATAGAAAGTGGAGAGAGGGGAAGACCCAGTGAACAGTGACTCCTCGTGCTGGAGTTTTTTTCTTTGACTCTAATAAATGCTAACAATCCTTTACTGGAATCCCAGTTTGCAGGCAGACACATTGCCCAGTGAAGGTACCAGAAAGGATCTCGGAATCCCAGAGGCAGCCTAATCCTGCTAACCCTTTTATCCATTTATGCTCGTAAGAAGGAACCCCACACGGTGAGCAGGACACTCCTGTCCAGATTGGACAAGAATACTAACACCAACCCAAGGCCTCCTCCCAAGGACAGGCCTGAAGCTGCTGGCTGCCAGGCAGAGAGCACAGCAGGGCTTCCTGCCATTTTCCTTCAGAATCATGACATCCTCAAAATGCTTATACCATTTCCCAGTCTAAAGCTGTTCTCGCTCTCTCTTCCCCCACCAAAAAAAGGCCTTCCAATAATGAAAGAGATCATTTGTATTCACCACCTAGTAAGTAAATAATATTTATAATGTATCATGGTATTAAAATGCAAAGTGATGATAACACCACTTCCTATCTAACACATAATCTAAAAAAAAAGAACATAATCCTGTGTGAAGCCCCTTTGTAGAATAAAAAAAAAGAAAATTTTTATCAAAGTGAGCAGGAATATCCAGGAGACTTCTCTGGAATCATTTTCTTTATTCCCTACATCGAGAAAGCAGCAGCTTTTGTAACGGCAAAGCCAGCTGCGGCCCATTTGCTGGCGGCCGTGCAGTTTACCTTTCAAGTGCGCTCGGTTTTCCCTTCCCTTTGACCTGATGTCCATAAGTAAAGATTTTAGGATGTGTAAAACCTTGAGCTCTGACAGAGGAGGCCTCCCCCCAACCCAGGTAAATGGCCATCTTGAGTGTGCTAGATGGTGCATTCCACAGCCTCCCCTCCTTAGGGAATCTCCAAAGGTATCCCCAAAAGTCTGACCTCATTCTTTGCACAGCTCTCTTCTCCATAAATCTCCCTCCACAGCAGCGTTGTTGAGCTGCAGAATCAAGCTGTCTTTGTAGAAGGTGTCACTTGGCTTGGAAGATGCAGAACCCAAGGACCAGTGGGTAGACCGATTCCAGGACTTCTTAGCAGTCCCATGCTGTGGATGCCTCACCAAATAGAACCTTGAGTTTGGCTTCTCTGCTTGCCAGAGAGAGATTGTGTATAAGCAGACACAGTTAACACTTCCTGGTATTCATGATTTTTGGAGAAGGATTTTGAAACTGTGATTAGTGATGCCATTTCCAGGGTACCAGAGCATGGGCCAGGCTGAGACCCCAAAACTAATCAGGGTCCCCAAGCTAAACCCATCTGGATGCTGAAGCAGGCTTGGGTATAGCTTTGGCCCATATGGACTTGGAGCCTTCTGTAGATTTAACTTTCCTGAGCCTATTTCTTTTTCTGGAAATAATTAGACTCACATTTCTCATCTCACCAGGTTACTGGGAAATCAAATGACAGACTATATGCAGGGCACTCCCTACACTGTTAGGTGCTCCATAAATAAAAGGCATTTTCTAATGAAGATGAATCTCAGTTCACAAATTGAGTTTTACACACTCAGGTATGGATTTCAGTGCATATTGTCACTGTACTTTCTATTTTAAGCCCTATCTAGGTTGCTAGATTTTGCAAATAAAAATCAAAGGTACATAGCACTGAGCAGCCTGCATTGTATCGGACAACTTCTCCCCATCTATTCAGGCCACTAGGAATATACGGAGTGAATGACCCTCAGTCTGGGCCACAGTTCTAAGAACTTGGCAGTTTTAAACTAGCCACCAAGAATAGATGAAAAACAAATCCAAATTAATAGTCTCAAATATGTCCCACCCATAATTAAAATGATTTTCATTTAGTACATATTTAATTATACCCTTCATGGTGGTATTTCTTCTCTGACCTTTTCCTGCCCAACATTTATAACTTGGGGTTAGGCATATAGTTTATTATGCCTGGTGTCTTACTAGAAGTAAGCACTCAATAAAGCACCAATCTCGATTGGTTGACCTAGAGCCATTTAGTGGGATCTTGGGATGTAGCATTCATCTGCTACAAGACCCACTGTCTGAAGCCCCTTTAGGAGAAGATGGCCACTGTGAATGATAGCAGCAGACCAAATACTTCCTTACTGCAGGTCACTCTTCATTGGCATAGATATCTGGGTGGGCCTGGCCCAGAAAACCCACCTGGAAAGGAGATAATGGCTATACAGAATACTTGCTCTTGGACAAGGAGGGAAGAGTGTTTGTACACGGATTCCCCAATGTGACTTTTGGCATCATTTCCAACTAATGACATCTTTCTGAGAGCCTTGCAGAGCTTGTCTGCTGACTCAACCAAGTTATGATCACCCAGAGACACAGCTACACAGGGTCTGGAAAGTAAATTAGCAGGTTGTTGGTCTCCAAAGGTTGCAAGGGAGTGCATGGATGGAGTGAATAATTCAAGAGGGGGAAAGACATCTTCTTTTATACCTTTAGAGACCTTTCTCAACTGCTCTGTGTGATCCCCCTCTCCTAACTAACCTTTCTGTTTTCTCTTTAAAAGGGCAGTAATTTTTGCTCACACTGACATGTTGCTTTGAGTGCAGAAAGGTCAACCTGCCTTAGTGCAAATCTCTGCTCAGCCACTCACCATCTGTGTGACCTCCTGCAGGTTACTTAATCTCTGAACTCTAGTTTCCTCATCAGTTCAGTGCAAGCAGTAACAGCACACAGATATGCTCAAGTGTTTCTTCAGCACGCAGCACATACTGGCTTGGTGAGTGCCTGCTAATGCTCCTTCTGCAGTAACATACCTGTAAGGCCAAGGAAAGGCAGGGATTCCTCATTGGTGAGACACAGAGACCAAGTGGCTGGGTCAGATTTAGGAGTAAGTCGATAGCTGAGCTAAGAGTCCCTCTTCTAATAAAGAGGTAGACCTGGCCAGAAGCAGTCTGGTTCCAGGTGCACCTGTCTGAAGCTCTGGATCTTTCTCTGGCTCTCTTCACATGGCTGTTCTCTTCTCCGAGCTGTGGGGCTCCTCTTTAATGGCTAGTGCAGTCATGCCCCATTCTCCACATGGTACTCCTTATGGTAGTATTTCTAAAGGCAAGGAGTATGAGCGTGTGTGAACGTGTGTGAACATGTGTGTACACACAGACACCCTTGTGCATGCACAAAATAACCACACCAGGAAGGGTCATCTTCAGCTCTGACAGAACTTGGGAAGAGAAACTATTGAGAGGATGTTTCTATCTTGAGAAAGTCGGGATTGTTAAAACTGTAACAGAGCTAGTCAGAAAATACCAGTGAGGCAGCAGCAGGCTGTGGTGTATGGAGCCAAGCATATATCTATGTGTACTCCAGATTTATACTTTTGAGTATGCATGCAAGCACACATACGCATTTGCACACACAGTGGTCAGGTAAACACATTACCTGTCCAGAGATACCTACTGCCCCATAAAACTCTTCACCTAAGATCATTTTAAAGTCCATTATTTGGGCATCAAAAGCTGTGTAGAATAAGGCTGGAGGCAGAAGGACAGTCTCATGTTCCTCTCTTCCATGACTCTTGATGTCAGAATAGGGGGACATCCAAAATTCTGAGACCTGGCGGGCACATTGGTGACTTTTGGGATAGGGTGGATAGAGCTGTGTGACAGGTCAGCATGCCATACCACATGCATGTCCATGCTCTGCTAGAGCACCATGTTGAGGAGGCAGTGGGGGTTGGCTACTCCCTCCAGTGGGAAGCACTACATGCTCACCTTTAGGTAACTTAGAAAAGAGGAGCCAAATAGACCTGAGGAACTAGGTTTTTAAACTAGGATTTTGAGCAGGTGTGGTGGTGCACACCTTTAATCCCAGCACTTGGGAGGCAGAGGTAAGAGGATCGCCAAGAGTTCTAGGCCACTCTTACATACATACATAGTGAATTCAAGGTCATCCTGGGCTAGAGCAAGACCCTACCTCTAAAACCCAAAATAAAATTAACCAGGATTTAAAATCCTGTTTCTAATAGTAACCACCAGATTGTCATCAGCTCTCTGTGTTTACAGAAGCAGGTGTGTGTGTGTGTGTGTGTGTGTGTGTGTGTGAGAGAGAGAGAGAGAGAGAGAGAAAGAGAGAGAGAGAAGGAGAGAGGGGGGCTTATTTAAAAATTTAATTGGTGTGCAATGAAAGATTTAACTGTTTAAAAGCACAGCATTCTCAGTCCCAGACCACAACTTGTGTGCTCATTGAGGGAAGTTGGGGACAGTGGAGAAAGAAGGCAGGGGGAGGGGACGCCCATCGTTAGGAGCCAGCCATGTGGACAATCAAATGGAATCCAGGTCTAACTCATTAGTTATCCCATCTATTCAAACGAGGAAGTTAATCTTTGCTCTGTATCCTAGAAATGAAAACGATGGTTAGGAAAGAGAATGCCAAGTTGATTGAAGGCTTGGCAGCTAGTTGCCCAGTTTCAGAAGATAGCCTGGCTATTATTGATGGCTATGGTTTAAGTCCTAGAAAGACAACGATATAGCAGATGCTTGGGAGCTCAGCCACTGCTGGGAAGGATGGTTAAGTCTTGTCCATCTTTCCTCTCTCTATAAGTGATGAGCTCTGCCTTGATCCATGATACTAAACAGAAGTCAGTAAACATGGGGTGAATTTTCTGCAGGAGTTATCAGGAAAATGGGGCTCCTAAGTCCTGATTCATTCTGTGTCCTGCCACTTTGCATGGTGCTTGGCAAGGCTATGCCACCCTTGCTATAGACATTTTCTCGAGAGACAAGCACTGTGCCCACTCTCTATTCTGCTTGAAGTTGATCTGAAATTCTCTAGAAAACTACCTGGAACATCCCAAGTGGGGTCATGGATGGATTAATGATTCTCATGCCCTGATTATCTAGCTGAAGAATGGTAGCAAAGACATGTACCCTGGTGATGTTGTGAGCAACCTCTAAATCCATTGTAAATAATGTTGAGGTTCAGTTGATTTCCCCCTAATGCCTCTGTTCCAGTCTCCCCTGACCCAGGTCATGGGGAAAGCACTGATGGTGTTGGTGATGGAGATGAAGATTATAACAACCATAATGGTTATCATGGTTGAGCTTACCATATGTCAGGAACTTCACATGTTAAATCTTGTTGGATACTTACAGCTGTTCTGTAAAATAGATACTGAATTTTAAAGAAATTGAAGCTTTGAGCTGTTTCAGCTCAGGGTACTATAACAGCACAACAGTCTAGCTATCTGAAACAGCAGCATCTGCTTCTCACAGCTCTGGAGGCTGGGTGTGGAGAGGAGGATGCTAGCACATCCAGGTCTTGTGAGGGCTCTCTTGGCTTGTACACCAGCCTGTTGTCCGGCTATGCACTCAAGTTTCTGTCCCGTCTTATAAGGTTACCAATCCATCACGAGGATTCTGCCTTCCTGACCTCACCTAATCACCACAGGGTCTACCTCTACATCCCATCCTGTTGAAGACTAGAGTTTCACATTATGCTTTCTGCAGGGAACACAAACATTCAGTCCCTGGCGGAGGGGTAAGACCAGAGTCACAGCTGCCTGGTAAGGATGGCGTTGAGGTTGTATTTGCACAGGTCTGTTGCACTGTCCCCACAGCCTCTCTCTTACCTCCACATCATGCTGAGTAAGATCAGACCCCACACTGGACAGAGGCCCACAGGGGTCTGTAAAAGCAGCCAAAGAAAACCAAGTTGAAGGGAGCCTATTATGGTTGATCTTAAAGGCGCTGTAATGGCCTTAGTTCCTCAGAGGACTTTCCGAAAGCCAGTGATTTACCATGACTCCTTGCACATAGCAATGTCTAGCCAGTCAGTCCTCCCTACCTGCGCCTGGGGCACCCAGTCCTGAGCCAGCAGGGACCCAGGAAGGGGCCATTCCTGGTCCTTTTACTTATTTGAGTTGCAGAAATATCAGCCTTTGGGGTTTTGTTTCTTTCCAGGCAGGTCATGGGGCTTCTAGCCAAAAATCCTTTCAATTAATAGACTAGGAACAGCACCCATGAAGAAAATTAGAAACAGATAAGAAAAAGAAGGGCCCTCATGCCCAGAGTGGAGGAAGGGAAACACTCTGGGATTATGCTGTTGATTTACCAGTGTTTTCCTAACGTGAGAATCAGTCAGCAGGGGCCTGGATTTTTTATGAGGGGAGAATCTCTTCCAGACAGCTCCATCCTCAACAGCCCCCTTAAATCCCCACACCCCCACTTCCAGTGAGAACGCTGCCCTCTCCAGAGTCACCGTGTCAAAGCCTGTTTAGCTGTTCCTTACTTATCAGCCACAACCCCAACATTAGTTCATGCTTGGAATATGAAGCCATTTCATACTTAATTCTTGTTATATCTGGCAAAGAGCCTGAAAAAAAAAAGAGTCCCATGATGGTGTTGCTCAGCAATTATATCTTTATGGTCTCCTGAATTGGTTTGACAGAGTGATCACAGACAAGCACAAGTGAGATCAGGCTCTTTCTCAGCAGCAGGCTGTGGGGGCAGGTAGGTCCCCATCGCTCAGCTCCTGGTTCTTCCCTGAGCACGCATGCACCCACCGGACCATTCTGGCCATGTGCAATAGGACTATAGAGTCTCTTAAAGGCCAGTGTTAAGGTGTATGCCTCTGAAAAGAGCAAGGGTGTTCCGTGGCTTTCACCACAGAACACTTCTAGAAGTTGAATGGGTCAGATTCCCTCAAAGAGCATGATAGTCTCCCAAAAGGACTTGCATAATATCATGGAGAGGTCTCAAGAGATTTGACCAATGACCTGGCCGGACATTGAAGCTAAGTTGAAAAGGTTTTGATTCAAGAGATTTTGTCAACTTAAAATGACAGGAAGAGTTGTATGTGTGCAGACATACTGAGTTTTCTGGAAGAGGACCTGTGGATTTCAGTAGGCAAACAAAAGAGTCTTTGACCCCACAAACAAAGGCAGCTCTCCCCAAAGTATATATGCGCCCCCACCCAGGTTTGAGGTGATTTTAAATGAATTCAAGACAGACTTCTCATTTTCCTCGTCATGTGCTTGTTTTTGTGTGGTTAAAACATGTCCACGAGTACTATTTCAAGTTGATTGCACAGACACTGAGGCGAGACTAATGCAGACGTCTGAGGAGACGTCAGTTCTTCGTGGCTAGGACACCATAGCTAAGTAGTTGCCCAACACCTGCACAGCAAAGGCAGAACTCACTGATGGTGAGAAAACTTGGATCAAGAAAGAATTTAGCCTTCACTATCTCTTGCCTCAATCACAGATATGTTTCTGAACGGGACCTGTTGGTTCTGGTCGCCTCTAATTGCAGCTGTCCATGCTCTTACCTTTCTAAAGCTCACTGAGGGCATTCGCTTGCCTACCAGAGAGCACACAGTGGCTCCTTGTTGTCACTGGATTATGTCCACAAAGTGGGGCTTTAGGTCCATCTTCCTCCTGGTATTATTTCCACGATTCCCTATTTCTGCAACTCCTCTGCTTCCAGACCATTCCTTCCAGGCTCTGTGAATCAATCCCATGTTCCTATTCTATTCAGCCTCCTTGCTTCTGGCTCTTGCTTCCTAGTCTTCCAGATCTCCCCCTTCCCCAGAGTCTAAAGATCTGAGGTTCCCACCCATGTCTCCCTCCTCTGGAATGCTGCTGTCTTGGGAGTATTGCATACCAGAAAAACATGGGGGGACTTTTAGTTAATCACCAGTACATTTGGCACCAGTAAAGCGAGGCTGAAAGAGGAGCTATGGCCAGACATTTAAAACTCCCCTTTGCCTGTTGAAATTGTTGACGAAATTAGATAAGTTTGGGATTAATCACTGAAAAACAAGGGAGATAAACTCCGGGGTTCTAGAGATATTAACTCCTTGGTCCTCATCCCAGCCTAGGTTATCAAAACCAAGAATTGTCCATTTTTCATAATTTATGAGGTTTATTTCTGGCCTGTCTGAAGATGTTGACAGAAACATGAACTTGGTCTGGGTCTAGTCTATTTCACTTTCTCTTTCCCACTCTGAAATGCTCCACTGTAAACACTTCAAGACAGACAAGAGCAGCTTGCTTCTGTATCACTCATAGTAACTTACCATTTTTATCTGATCAAGGATGGAGGCATCTCTCTTCATTTCAAGGAAGAACTGAATTTTTAAGTGAGTTCGTTGGGAAAGCGGCTACGACTGATAGATGGAAGTGGTTTGAGAACCTTCTGTTTTCTCAGGATCAGGCACAGTAGATATAGGCCCGAGACACCAGTGGTGATTTGCTGGACAGAACAGGTTTCTTTGGAAAGGTCACCTGAGATTTTTCTTTTCCCATTTCTCCCCCATCGTGCAGTCATGGGGAAAAACAAAAAACAAAACAAGCAACAGCCAAGCATTTGGATAAGTTGCGAAAGGCGTTTGAAATGTGAAAAGTTCCAAGTGCTCACAGAAAAACCTTTTTTGAATTGAATAGGATTATTTATGTCTCTCTGACATATCGCAACTCTCCTAACAAATCAGGTGACAAAGTAATAAACTTCTTACCAGGCTCACTCAGTGTGGAATTCACTAAAAGAAATAATAATAATAAAAAGAAAGGTTTCTGAAACAACTCAAGTGACAGATTGGCAGGAGAAGTTACTCGAGTGGTTTTAGACCTAAAAGCTTCCATTTAAAATAAAGAATGGGCTTCAAAGACTTTCTGAGGATTGTGATTATTCAACTTAGCCCATCCGCCATCCATCCTGATCAGATGCTTCTCGGATGCCCAGCGCTGGCTGTCACAGCTGACAGGGCGTGTGTCTTTCTTTCAATGGCTGTGTCGGCAGCCAGGCCGTTTCTATGCACACCCGATCTGTCCCCTTACCTTTGACTCTTGCGTTCACGTCCTGCTCTGACATTATTGCTGCATACATAAGTGGGTGCTTTTTGTTGTTATTATCAGCTTGAGGCTGGTGAGCATTTCTGACTCTGATTGCTCCTCTCCTCGTGGAATTCTGAATTGTAGATTTCAGCAGTAATGCAGCCGGAAGAGCTTTCCTAGTCAGCAACAGTTGTGTTCATAGCTTGAACAACTTGGAAGGTTCTCAACCAATTTTTTTTTTTCTCTAGGAAAAAGCAAACATATATTTTTAGAATTTCAGGGCTTGGGCCATCTAGGTGGTGGGATGGTGACATTGTACAGTAGCTAAGGTCACATGCCCTACCACCAGACCCCATTCATTGACTCTGTCCCTATTGGCCACCTACTTGCTATCCTGTTTCATATTCACCTCATCTGCAGAACTGAATTGAATAACATTAAACTTACACTACAGTGTTGTGAGAATTAAATGAATTAATACACGCATTAGTACATGCCTGGATGCCTGGTCCCTACACAGCTCTCCATAAGTATCAAGGACTTCTTATTAGTATTTACTTTCCCACAGAGCAATCTGGAAATATCTTAGAACTAATTTAATCATCATATTATTTATTGAGCATTAATTTTTGCAAGTAACAGAAGAAAAAGTTTATACCCATAACTTCAAAGAAAGATGGGAAGACACGTGGGTTGCCAGAAGAAAATCATGAAGACCTTCCAGACTATCTTTCTTCACTCACTTCTCCCTTCTCCCAGCCATGAGTTATGATTCACCCAATTCCAGAGTCACAACCGAGCCTGATCCATGTTACATGGACCTGCCAGCTGCCAGCTGCCAGGTATATCTGCTCGTTGGAATGGAACCAGGGTGATATTTGCAGGGGCTGTAGATGCACACCTGTCCACAATCCTGGGAGTTGACAATACAAGGCAGTGATCCCAGCTGGGTGCCTCGTCTGCAATCCCCAGACCTTCATCCATTAGCGATGTTGTCCAAAGTTTCTGGGAAGCTGAACTAGGAAGTCCACTGGCGGGTGGCCTGAGTTATATGCATCAGATAAGCTTCGTCAGCCATAAAGCTAACATTCTGGTCTCCATCTGCCTGATTCGTAACGGGCTGAAACTTGGAAGGCGATGAGGGTGATCACTTGTCACGTAGCACCTCTGAAGTACCCAGGCCAGGCTGGGTTTTGGTGAGGTTTCATTTGCTCCAACTGCCTCATGAAATGGTATGGTTATTATTTTCCATCAGCTCAGAAAACCAGGCTGAGAGAAGTGAAGAGGGGGCCAGAGATGAAGACTGTCTGCCTGACTACAGAGCCACAGGCCTCACACCCTCAAGCAGAGCTGCTCACGTTGGGAAGTTTCCACAGAATTTCCTGAGGGCTCATTAGAATCCAGATGGTGGACGCCCACCCACAGGGTCCGATTCTGCTTGTCTGGCTTTGGACCTGAGAATGGGCATTTCTAACAAGCTTCCAATTGATGCTAGCACAGATCTGTGAACAACCTCAAGCTGCACAATGGCCATTTCATCGGCCTGATTCAGAGCTCACCAAGAGCTGGTATCTGAGTGAGATCCAGTTTGCATGCAAAACATTAGAACCAGGAGAATAAGCTTCCTTGGAATATGAATTAAAATATTTATAGTCTTGTGTGAAAGAGAAATTCTTCCATGGCGTTCTGGAGGTGGTTGTGGTTGCTGTTGCGGAGCCTGAAAGAAGCAAGGAATGGTTGAATGAAGGTGCCACATTGATCAATGGCAAAGTAGTTAATTCTTTGAATAAGTCTTCCAGTGAAATTCTAGTCTAGAGCCAATCCCGATGACTTTTCCTTTGTCCAGATACCATCACTATGTGCTGAGTGGCTCCCACAATTTATTAATGGGAGCTTATTTTAGATATGAAGCATCAGAGGAAGGAAAGAAGGAGGGGGAGAGAGAGAAAGAAAGAGAGAGAGAGAGAACATAATTGCCCCCAAAGCTGGAAAAGGTTATCATATGAAGAATAGAACCTGCAGTCTCTTTATGATATCAATGTTAAGGCCAAAGAGGGTATAAAGTTCCAAATCTGATGTACAAGAAATGTGTCCATGAATGCAGTTTGTCCCCATCTTACAGGCTGGCTGGAAATGCCACACTGCTACTCTCCACATCTTCTTCTTCTCTCCCCTCCAGCACTGTGTTCCCTGCTCTGATGCCCCTGGTCCATCAAACCCAGGTCTCTTGGAATGTGGCATCTCTGCTTTCTCTGAGTTTGCTAGGAAGGGAGCTTTTGACAAAGGCCTAGAAGGCCATGTAGTGTAGCTGACTCCCTGAGGCACATTCTTAGGCCCCATTCATCTGGTGGCTTTCTAGTATTTAAAAAAAAAATCCTCTTACACCCCCTTTTTAGGTCATCCTTCATATTCTTCATCCTTCATTCATATCCTATTATTTTCCAGTAGGGCCTAATGTCCACTAGAGCCATAGCCCCAAACTCTCTTCCCAGGAGGCATGGAAAACTGCTTGCATTCTGTCCTTCCAAGGTGTGAGGTGTAGGAAAAACATGAGAACTCAAATCTGACCTTCAATGAGAGTCATGGCTCTCAGCAGAAGGGCACTCCTCTCCCCAGCCCTCCATCAGGGAGACTCTGAGCCCAGTTCTTCTCAGATAGAGGCATGAGCCCTCAGAAACCAGCTTCCAGGCATAGTGCAGGTGGTGGTCCTGGGCTTGGTAATGTATCACAGCCTGCTAGCATTCTGGGCCTAAAGCTGGTCCAGTGGATTAGATATAGGAGAGTCTGTGTGAATGATGTAGGTGCCCCTCTCCCACCAAGAGTTCTCTTAACAATGGTTTACAGCTGTAAGAAAGTCCAGCTCACAGAAGGAACCTGCAGTCATCACCTGATAGTCTTGCAGAAACTGCAAAGGTCCCTTGCTTAGGTAGACCATGATCAGAGCCCACCACACATCACTGCCTCTCCAGGTCAGACCACCCACCTCAAGAGGCCTCCAGACTCCTTGACATTCATATCCCAGCCAAGGCCATAAAAACTCTGGTAGTTGGGGCCCTCACCATCAGGAGCACTATTTCCTGTCACCCCATCTGAGGCTGGGATGGAGTGGCCTGATGCCAAGTCACTGCCCAGCCCAGAGGGACATGGCCATATATGTCGGGCCATTACGAAACCTGCTGCTTTGCCATTCAGCAGGTAAATTTCTATGAGCTGAGTGTTGCTGAGGGCCGGCATAGACTGAGGTCGTTAGGGGTTTTTGAACTCAGTGTTTGAGGAAAGAAAACAGTGGCATCATGAAGAGTTCACATTGTGGCCAAGACTCCAGATGTAGCTATGCAGGCCTCAGGTCACTAGAATTCATAGATTATTTCTCTCGCATGGATTTGTGTTGAATGCAGCTAGGGAAGAATTTTTTATTACTGCCTGTTCAAAATGAAACTTTAGATCCATTTATCTCCTTCCCCATCCCCCATCTGCTGAGAATGGAGTCATTTTATGTCACCCTTCTGTGAAATGGAAAGGGTATTTGTAGCTTAAGCATCCCCCTGTTGACATTAGCCTAGGCAAATCATGTGTCTGTCAGGAAGGGACAGCAGGTTAGGCTCTGGAAGGCTGTGCTTGCAGACCTAGTGTCTCATGTTTTTTCTCCTCCGACTGAAAGGTCAAAGGGCTCCCTTCAAGAGACAAGCCTCCTAGCAACAAAAGCCCAGTCATTTCTTTCTCTGTTTCAGCTGGCACCAGCCACCCTGAACTCCCGAGAGCTTTGTGGAGCTCTGCTCTGCCTGACCTGCTCTTGTGTGCATTAATGGTCTCTGTATGGGATACTTCTCTTTGAGGACCAACAGCTAAACCTTGTGAGTGGGAGGGTGACTGGATTGGACAACTCAAGGTCAATCCAGAGGCATGGGAGAGCCAGTGGTAGAAACTGGCTGCAAGCACAGGCCTTCCCTGGGAAAGCAGTCCTCAGACTCCATGCAAGAGGGGAAACACAGATGTCCAGCGAGCTCTTGGCCTTGCTGTCTGGTGCACAGAGATGGAAGGTGCCAGCTGGATGCTGGTTTGTCAGGTAAGCAATTAAACCAGCAGTGAGGTCAAGGAAGGAAACAAGGGAAGTTACCCTTGAAGACCATGGAATCCCATTCCACTGGAACCATTTGTCACCTGACTAAAGAGAATCATTTATTTACATGTGTCAAATCGATCCTCTCAGAAGAACCCTCTTTTCACTTATTTATTTATTTATTTATTTATTTATTTATTTATTTATTTATTTATTTGAGTAACATAGAGAAGGGAGAGAGAGAAAGAGAATGAGAGCAAGCATGGGTATACCAGGGTCCCCTGCAGCAGCAAACCCCCCAGATACCTAGTGTCACTTTGTGCATCTGGATTTGCCTGGGTACAGGAGAACAAAACTTGGGCTGTCAAGCTTTGGAGACAAGCGCCTTTAAGCACTGAGCAATCTCTCTAGCCTTCCACCCCAAGAAGACTCCTCTGGATAGTGATGATTCTCACCTCTCTGATAGTGGATTAGCAAGGTTTCCCTCTTGTCAGCTAACACAGTTTCCAGTTCTTCTCATCACTTAATCACTGAGTGCCCAGGGAAGACAAACTAGGTTTTGTATTCACTTGTGTGAATCATGATTAAGATATTATCATGGAAAGTAAATAGAATATGTAAATGCACAATGAAGTCATCTGATCAATTTGATAACATAATTCCAGTGACTTCCAGATTGTCTTTCCCATTGAGTGATCCAAGTTTCCAGATTTCCCCAGTGTTATCACACATCTGCTTGTGTGCGCGCACACACACACACACACACACACACACACACACACACACACACACAAACACACAAGCACACATACCAGCCTTAGCAGCTCCTAGGTGGACTGTTTTCTGCTAGGAGCACAGAAAATCTGATTTTTTTTACATGTGCATATGTAGTATGCATGGTGTGGTGTGTGTACGATGTGTGTACGTGTGGTCCTTAAGTGTGCACTTGTGGAGGCGAGGAGACGGTCAGATGTCACCCTTTCCCATTGCTCAGCCACAAGGGTGCTATCATTCTTCTCTCACCCATGTATTTCCTTGAGAAGGAATCGCTTTCTCTAAACCCAGAATTGCTATTTTTGTGAGTGTCAGTGATTTCAGATCTCTGTTTCCTGCAGATCTAGGGTTCCAGATATGTATGGCCAGACTTAGCTGTGTATGTGGGTGCTGGGGAATCAAACTCAGATAGCTTTAGGCTCCCTTGTGCTTGTGAAGAAAGCATTCTTAACCACTGAGCAGTCTCCCCAGCTCTGTTTTTGTTGTTGTTGTTGTTGTTTTAATGTATCCACTTGCTGGCTGCACTATGAAGGCTTGGGTGGGATTAGTGACAGAACGAAAGACTCCTAAATAGGATTGCTTGCTTTGCCATAATTCCCTACAAATTATGTGAGCTAGGCAAGACATTAGCTTTTGCTTTGCCTCAGTTTCCTCATAGAACTATGAGGGTAATAGTTCCTAACTTCATCAGCTTTTAAAGCCATTAAATGAGACAATATAGGTAGTCCCCATTTCTCCATGGAAAACTGGAATTGCAGGTGGTATCAAGCTTTCCCCTACTGTTGTTTTCTTTACGTATGTACTTACGTTGGTGTAGATCAGTGGTAGAGAGAGGGTTGTTGTAGTCAACCTCTCGTTGCTGCGACAAAGAACCTAACCCAAGGTGGCTGATGGGAGGAATGGGTTTATTTTGGCTTCTAGACTTAAGGGAATGCTCCATGATAGCAGGAAAAATGACAGCATGAGCAGAGGGTGGACATCACCTCCTGGACAACAGTGTCAGGAGAGTGTGCCAAACACTGCCAAGGTGAAGGTGGCTATAAACCCCCCATAAGCCCACCCCCAACAACACAGCTCCAACAAGGTTCTAAATCCAAAACTGTCATCAGCTGGGGGTCAAGCATTCAGAACACATATCTTTCTGGGGGACACCTGGACCAAACCACTACAAGGGGCCTTTGGTTTGATCCCCAGCACCCCCACACCCCATGATTTTATAAACAAGGTATAATGAAAGATTAATAGCCTGTAACTAATAACAATATAGAACATTATAATTACCTACTAAAAGAAAAGTTACATGAATGTTATCTTTCTCACAATATCCTGTTTTACTATACTCACGCTTCTTCTTACGTTGAGGTGAGAAGGGACGATGCATGCATGGTGAGGTGACGTGAGGTCAATGAGACATTAGTACGTAGCATTCGACTACTATGTCAGGGTTCCATGAATACAGCCTGACACCGCAACAGCTCGTCACATAACCAAGAAGACTTCCAATGATCAGACCACATATGCAGTGCAGATAAGCTGAACCAAGGAGTATTCACGTCCTGGGTGCAACAAAGCAGTGTGCTGAGACATTCCATTTTTAACATTTAATTTAAAATGTATCAACTGCTTATTTCTGGAGTTTTCCTTTTAATATTTACAGATGGTGGTTGACAGTAGATAAGCGACAGTGTGGGAAGTGAAATGATGAGTAAGGAGGGACCTACCACACATGCAAAACAGGATGTCTGCTATGCAGTGGAGCTTAAATAGCTTAACTACCATTCCAGTCATCCTTTGCGGTCCACTGGAGATCCGTTCCAGGACTCTAGGTAAAACCCCTCTCACAATGAAAATGCAAATAATAGTTGTTACATTGTATTTTTAAGTTAATAATGACAAGAGGTGAATGTCTGTATATGTCCAGACAAAATTTTTTTTTCAAAGGTTTCCCATCCTTTCAGTTGACTGGAGCCCACAGATAGGGAGGACCAGCAGTGTTCTGTTCTTACCACTTTGATCAGGGGCTGGTGGTGTAGCCATAGGTGAGCTGGTCCTTGTTTAAATAGACATGTCTTTGTAAATAAATCATTTGGTTGGTCAGGAGCAGGAAGAGATTAATACGTACACAAAGCTGAATCCTGGAATGTGCCTTTCACACTCATTATGATATGAGCAAATTCCAAGTGGATAAATGTGGAAACGTTAAGAGTTAAGGCCACTGGCATCACAGGGCTCTTTTTTTTGTAGGAGTTCAGAAGATACCCTTGAGTTCTAGTATCTCTCAAAACATCTTCAGAGAGAGTCTTACTGGCTAGCATTCTCTCCTCTCCCAGCACCAAGGGTTTTGTGTGTACCCTCTTTGTTCTTCAGGATCCTGAGTCTTATCATCTGGGGGTTCTAAAGCCTTTAGGATTCTACTCCATTGTGTCTGGACAAGGGGATGCATAGGTAAATCCTCTTCCCCACCATTTCTTCCCAAAGCTGCACATTAGTAGCCAAGTCCCAGCTAGAACCCTGGCTCGTAATATCTCCTCTGTAACCTCCACAACTCCACCGAGCATCCAACATTCCTAGCTAACTCTGGAAGCTATGGGTCAGCTACTGCTGGAAACTGATTTTCTGTAGAGCTTATACCTTTGGAAATTGATGTTGCAACAAGAGAAACCCAAGGGCTTGGCCAGAATGGGGGAAAGAGAGGGATTTGCCCATAGGACTCAGTAGAGAAGGTTACTCCTAAGAACAAGGCAGTGATAGATTTCTGTGTCAGTCATCATGTCTTTTTTCATTGCCTCATCTTTGCATCAGGATGTTTTAACTGGTAACTTTGGTTAAAGACACTTGCTTTCAAAGCCTGATGGCCTGGTTTGGATTCCCCAGTACCCATGTAACGCCAGATGCACAAAGTGGCACATGCATCTGGAGTTCATTTGCAGTGGCAAAGGGCCCTGGCATATCCATTCTCTTCTTTCTTTCTCCCCCCCTCATAAATAAAAATATTTTATTTTTTTTTAAAAAGAAAGTATGTGGAAACAGAGCCTCTTCCCATAATCCCCAAGGAAGGTGCAGAAAATCCACATGAAGAAGTTCCTCCAGAGCTATGTGTAGGAGGGAATAGCTGAGCCTGTGGAGAGACAGCAAGCACTAAATAAATTTTTTAAAATGGAGATAAACCAGGCATGGTGGTGCACACCTTTAATCCCAGCACTCGGGAGGCAGAGGTGGGAGGATCTCATGAGTTGAGGCCACCCTGAGACTACCTAGTGAATTCCAGGTCAGCCTGGACTAGAGTGAGACCCTGCCTCGAAACCCCCCCCAAAAAAAAAGCCAGCCCCCAAACAGGTACTATCACACCAGCCTGTCAGCAGCTCCCAGAGAGCCCAGTGCTCTCTGCCTGACTACCATCTTGGGTTTCTTTGGTCATTTAAGAAATTGAAAAGAAAAGTGTGTTCTCAATTTGAGATGTAAGATAAGTCGCTGTTATACCTGAGCTTAGAACAAACACCCAAGGACTCATTTCATTTGGGGCCTAAAATAGCTGACCGAGCACATGGGTTTCTGGGCTACAAACACCCATCTCCCCAGGCCCTCAGCTGTTCAACGTCACTCTTTCATTAAGAACACTTCCAAACTCACATGTAACTCCAGGGTCACTGTTCTGCTTTTAAAGGGCCTTGTCTGGTACCTACTGTCATTTTCTATAGAAGGAGGACCATTTCTACCTGCTGAACATGGAAGTGCCAGTGTCCTGGAGTATGAGGCCTTAGGTCTCCTTCCCTGCCTAGTAATCCTGAGATGCAGTGACAACAAATGTGTTCCAAGGAATGACAGTTCAGGATAGCAGTATTTTTCAAACTGTCAAGGGCTGGCCAGGAGCCAGAAGATAGCAGGGAAATGAGAAACACAGAGAGAGGACCCAGGCTGTCATCACTATTTTGGCCACAACACTTCTGCTCACCTCTCTTTATGTTATGGGTTGGTGTCGTACTCCACTTAACAGAAGATCTCGTTGCTCTCACAACAAGGTAGAAGACCACAGCTTTATCCACAGGATTCAAACTATAGTTATATTCAAGAGGGAAAAATATATGTATATAAACTTATTTATCAATCTGACTAATTAGCCCTTGCATAAACTGAAAATGCCCTCAGGGGAATTTCAATGGATTCCACATCTTCATAATTTAATTATTTTTTCCCTGCAGGTATAGTTGAGGGTCCTTATATCTGTCCCAAGACCCCATTTCCAAACTCATAATGGTACCTTGCACAGTGCACGAGGAACTTATAGTCTTCTTGGCTGGAATGGGGTCAGGGTGGGGAGGGAGCAAAAGGCCTGTGCTCCTATAGAGCTTCAGAGGAAAACGTATGTATGTGTTGGGGAGGGGATGACATCCTCTTTCCTTAAGGAGCAACGTCTCAACCAGGGAGGGCATGGGGAGCAAGTCCAATGGCAGATGCAATGGCTTTGAGCCAAAAGGTAAAATGCATGTTTTCAGGAAAATCAGAAAAGCTTACTTGAGGCAGGTCCTATGAGCACACTGAGCTCTTATATGGGCCCGTTTATATGGCTATTTAGTTTGCTTAAAAAAAAAAAAAACTTCTCTAGCCAAGAAAGCCTGCTAGTGTCGCCCACTGCTTCTCCCTGGCTCCTGGGTCAGACATGATGGGAGTCACAAGCTCTGCATCACTAGGGCACTGTGCAGGCAGAGGAGGGATGTTTTCATATGGTAAGGGACAAGCAGGAGAGGCCGCTCCTATAGGAGCTGAGCGACCCTTGAGCACAGCTCTAGAAAGTATGCAAAGGGATTTCAGGAGCGTCCCAAGTAAAACTAGGAGAGAAGAGCAAGCCTTTTCCTGGTAGAGTCCCATAGCACCCCATTTTCTTAGCCAGTCTGTGGCTTTGCTGAGGAGGGAAGGGCCTTGGAAGATTCAGACTCTTGCCCCACCCAGTCTTGATTTTGAACCTCACTGCCCTCAGCTCTAAAATGGGGATATGAGCTCTTTCTGCATCCCCACTACTCAGGTGCCTGTATCCCTCCTCCCTCCCTTTGGTCCAAGCTGGCTTCATATCAACCGATGGGTATTGGTAGTGACCCACTTGACAGACACAGGGTCTTCCTGGCTCCTTGTTCCTTCATCTCTCTGACTCTCCTTTAGAGCAACACTGTTCAAGCTTTTGGCTGGGGCAGGGACATCTGTGTGAAGGTTGTATTTCCTACCACATCATTGGAATTTTACAGCAAACGTCTCAGCCACAGTCTCAAAGAAAAATGGTGAAAAGCAGAAAGGGGAGATTTATTCAATATGGCTACACTAGGGAAAGGAATCAAGGAGTCTAGTGACCCCCGGTCTGTCCTCAGAGTTCTGACATGAGCTTTAGATTTAAATAGAGGAGGAATTGAGGTAGATGGGCAACAGGCAGCCTGGCCAAAGCCTGGCCCCACTCATCACTAGCTCTTCTCAGGTGCTTGCTTGCAAGGTGGTCCCAATTAGGCCTTATCCTCTGTGTCATTGCTGGATGGGATCAATCTGGTTCCTACAAGATGATCATGCCTGCTCCAGCTGCAGCCTCACCATCATGTGTAATTGTCCACATCTGGTGGTCTGTGAGAGACTATTATTCCCGGCATGCAAGGTGACTCAGAAGAAAGGTTAAGGACATGGTATCTCTGGTCCTCCAGCAAAGTAAAGAGGGCAGACATAAAATGAAGGCAGAGATGGCTGACTTTCATCCTGCTTTTACTTACCTGAGGGTCCGAGTGAAGAGTCAGTGGTTTTTAGAGAAAACAAGTTTTAAAAGCCTATTTTCATCACCTTTAATGAAATTACTGCTTTTAGGGCGGCAGGTGGTGGCGGGAGATGGGTGAGAGATGAAGACCTCTGAGCGAAGGGGAAATCGAGTCGAGAGCTCTTCCCAGAAGCCAAACCGTTCAAAGCAAGTAGTTAACCTCTACAAAGGCTTTCCATGATGTTTTGAAGCTACAGCTGGAGTTTTTTGTCTCATCCCACCCTCATTTCCTTTTGGTCTAAAGGAGTAGGGACAAGAGATAATGACTTAGATGTGTCACAAGGGTGCAGTTGCCAGGGTCACAGGACACACGGCTTGATACATCCAAAGTGAAACCCTGACTCAGTTGAGCAGGCCACTAGCCAAGCCCAGCTCCCAGGAAAGGAACTAAGTTCACCAGGTAGGTTTGAGAATAGGCACTTGTGGGAAGTCAGAGAAATGGCCATGGAGACTTTATGGTGTGTGCTTACCTATCTCCTCAGCTCAGCCTCATGTACCAGCTATGTACATCTCACAGATCTGTGAAATACAAGAAAGCTCAGAAGGACACTCTACCTGACCCTGACGCTTCATAGGAAAAAGGAGCTCCGACTTCAAGCAGATGACTTGTTCAGAGTCCAGCAGTGAGGAGATGAGACTCCAACTCTTACTGTTATCTTTCAAGCCCAGTCAATGTCTGCTGCTGGAGCAGAAGTGACCATCTTGTAACAGGAGTTACCATTTCCTTTTCTGTGTCTTTCACTCATACTGTTTTCAACTGCCGGTTCGAAGCACCCCTTATCCAGAATGCTTGGAACTAGAAGTGGTTTGGGCTTGCCTTTTTGATTGTTGGATTTAGGCAATCTTTATATATGTACAGTGAGTTATCTTGGAATGGGACTCAAACCCAACAACTCAAACCACTGAAGGAAATTTACTGCCCTTGCATTTAGACTGTGACCTGTCACAGGAACTCATGTGGACTTTTCCCCTTGGCATCTTGTTAGCACTCAAAAAGTTTCAGATCTTTTGGGTTTGGATTGAGGTGCTCAACTTGAAATTTGAGCTGCTTTGTTTTGTTCTTGTGGGTGGGGGATTACAACTTGGTTCCCCCCCTTTTAGGTTACAGCTAGTTCACACGTAGAACTTCTGTAATTATATTAGATGTGGAAAGGTTAGCTGGGACTTCTCACCCAACCACTTTCCTTTTCATACTCACCCCAATTAAGGAGGCATGTGCCACAACTAGAGATTTGCTAGAAAATCACTCTACTATGTTTCTAGAAGGTTCCTGCTCCTGAGTTTGCAGTTCATCATCTATCCTGAACCATATGGATTTGGGCTTTCCTCTTGAAGATATTTATACTCTCGGTGGAATTTGTTTTGGAAACCCAATTTTTAAAAGTTTTTCTTGCTAACAAAAGTTTTGTAAGAATTTTCAACCAAAAACAGCAACAAAAGATCATTTCTTAACGATGTATACTTAGCACATTCATTCAGGAATGCATTCGCCTGCTTTCCCTGGTTTTGTAAAAGAGCCATTCTTTCTCCTCTGTCCTGCAAAGCTTTCCTGTTTTCAGCTGAGCTGCTTTCTAATAAAACACTTGAATGCAGTGGTGTGTCTTGGAAGGCAATCCTTGTAGTGCCTGGGTTGGGACTGTAGAGAGGGAAATGTCCAATAGCATTGAGAGCAGGAGTTAGCTCCAGCAAGACTTTTTCAGGAATATAAATCTAAAAGTTTGCTTGCTAAAGTGAACAGTAAGGGCAAACAGCTTGCACCCGCGGAGATGGAAAAGTGCCAAAGTGGTTCCTGAGGAAGTCGCTGCATTCTGGCAGAGGCTTGCTCCAGGAAAGCTTTCTTAGCTCAGTTCTAGCCCTGACGGCCCCCGGGGACTTTATATCCAGATCCTCTCTGGCCTGCCACCATGACACCTGTGTGCATGCCCTCGGTTGTGGACACCTTCCCCGTATCTGTAAGTACTAGACTGAATGTTAGCTTCCAGTGAGATCTTCCTGTCTTCCTGCACCTTGCCTTGAATTGTTGTATTCCTGAAGCTGTTATGACTGGATGTCCAGAAAGATGTGCCCCTCCCATCATGCCATGGGGACAGGAGCCCTTGGAAAGAGCTCAGGATAAGATTCAAAGTCCTGACTGTCCCTGCTTAGCCCAGCATGTGATCCAGACAAGTCCATCATGTTCTTCCCATCCTGGGGAATCAGGGTGTTGTCTGTATTCCCTTTCACATATAAAATACATAATCCATGGGGTCAACTGTGTGCCACGTCATTGAGAAAGAAAGGAGGACCATGCCCGTGGAGTAGTAGAATGTGGCAGAGATACCCTAAGGTTCAAGCTTTTCTATTTGCCTAGGACTGAAGGATTGTTCTGGACACAGGTATTTCTACCTTGAAACTAAGTAAGTCCCAGACAAAGTGCACTTCGAAACATCAGTTTCTATGACACCTTGACATGGGTTCTACAGAAAGCAGGCTTTCAGCTGGGGTCTGATTGTTGGAATGACCATCCCAATAAGAAAAAAATGTGTCAAATGCATTTCTCAAAAGACAGCACTTTGCAGCTCTGACCTGGTTTAAGCTGCTTTGACTCAATGTGAGCAGATAGTAACGTCACAGAAATGGAGCCAGGATCCTGTGAAGATTAGTGCCCCCACAACCACCTCCAAAAAGGAAAATGAGAAATAAGTCATCTCTATACACCATTTAAAAAAATACAATAAAAATACAATAAAAAAAAAAATCACTCTCCCTATTCTGGAAATAGAAGCTTCCTCTATCATGGGTAGGCTGCCACCTTGTGGCTCTGCAGGAGCATGCAGCAACCTCAGGAAATGCCTCTGGGTGGCAATCAATTCAACTCCTATCCCAGAGGCTCCCTGGTAATAGACCCCTAGTCTATTACCAAGGGCAGAGCTCCCTGGGTGGACTGGATTAATGAGCATGTTCTCTGCATACCACAGGCCTGCACTGCAGCACTTTCTTTTTTTAATATTTTATTTGAGAGAGAGACACACAGACAGACAGAATGGCATGCCAGGGCCTCCAGCCACTGCAAATGAACTCCAGACACCTGGGCCATCTTGTGCATCTGGATTTATGTGGGTACTGGGGAATCAAACTATGGTCCTTTTGCTTTACAGGCAAATGCCTTAACTGTTAAGCCATCTCTCCAGCCCTCCTGTAGCAGTTTCGACACCCTGTGCCATGGGCATGAATGTTACCACGGGTTCACAGTTGAGGAAACTAAGTTACTCTTTCAAGGTGACATGGCAAAGAGCAAGGAATTGAAACCTAGGTTCTTTGGCCCTGAAGCTCTGGGCCTTGATCATTGTGCATCTTAGGAAGGAAATTAGCATGAACAGAGACACAGGCTTGCATGACCGAATGGGCATGGGCTGGAGGAATGAGCCTGCCAACCTAAAGGATGAAGACAAGCCCAGAGCGGCTCTGCTGTCCAAGGCAGTGACATCCAGAACAGAATGGCAGGGAGAACGAAGTCTTTATCAGGAATCAAATATGAGGAAGGCAAGCGTGACGGAGCCATTGAATGATGAGTAGGAAATTAGTGGCCATTGAACTGTGTGCTGAGAGTCCTTTCTTTTTTTAAAAAACACATTTTTTATTTATTTAAAAGCAGAGAAATTCAGACACACACACACACAGAGAGAGAGAGAGAGAGAGAGAGAGAGAGAGAGAGAGAAAATGGGCACTCCAGGTACATATGCTGCTTTGTGCATCTGGCCTTTGTGGGTATGGAGAACAGAACCAGGGATTTTAGGCTTTTCAGGTAAGTGCTTTAACTGCTAAGCCATCTTTCCAGCCCCCAAGTCCTCTCTTACTAGACCCTGACTTCTATTAACAGCAAAAATATTGGTTAAACTCACTGAAGGATTTTATACACTTCCCATTCATTTTCAGAAGCCCTGTCTTGTGACCTCATCTCATGTGTCAGGAAACTGAGTCATAGACAGATGGCCACTGTCATTAAAGGAGGGACTCACAGTTATGTGTTATGATGACCCTCATTTCCTGTGCAAGGAAACTGAGTTACAGACAGGTGGCCACTATCATAAAGGAGGGACTTGCAGTGTAAACCTACAGTTTACCAACTCCACAGGTGTACTAACACCTCCCCTGCTTACTGTTACTGTTTCTGTTACTGTGTTTGCTTGTACATAAAGAGCCATGCACAAAGCATGTCATGAGCCCAGGTCATGCAAGCAGTAGAGAAGGTGTGTCCAGAGAAGGAGGCTGTTGCAGTCAGCTTCCTAGTTACTGTGCAGAAAGAACCCGAACAAAAGCAGCTTGTGGAGGAAAGTGTTTATTTGGCTTATGGACTCAAGGAGAGATTCCATCCTGGCAGGGAAAACGATGGCATGAGCAGAGGGGTGGACATCACCTCTGCCACAGCACTGGAAACAGCAGCAGGAAGGTGTGCCAAACACTGGCAAGGAAAAACTGGCTTATAACCCCAAAATCCCACCCCCAACAACACAGGTTGTAATTCCCAAACTGCCATCAGCTGAGGATCGATCATTCAGAACACATTCATTTGTTTGTGGGGACACCTGGATCAAACCATGACAGAGGTCAAATATGATGGGATGCAAGGTCCTGGGTGCCAGTGCTCTAGTTGATGACTATGTTGAAAACCTTCCTCTCCAGGCAGGAATGATGGTACAGGCCTATAATTCCAGGTGCTCCAGAGGCCTAGGCTAGAGGAAAGCCCAAGTTCAAGGCCTGCTTGGGTTAGGTTTAGAGCAAGTTCAAGGCCAACTTAGCAAAATGCTGGCTCAAAAATAAAAAGTAAGAAGATGGTTTGGGAGATGGCTCAGTGGTACAGCTCTAAATTCAGCCTACTGTGCCCATGGTAGGGAGTGTGGATACTTATCTCTCTCCAAAGAGAAGAGGGGAACAGAGCCAAGAGGAAAGGCTCATTCACAGTCTAGGTGTTTCCTCATTTTCTCACCCCATTCCAGCAGTGACTCCTTCCCTGAGTGACAACTTCAGACGGGCTAACCTCCTTCTCTCAGCCTCAGTTTCCTTATTTGTTATGTGAAGATCATTATTTTTGCCCCATACCATGGAGTTTACCTTTTTGGTACATAGAGGGTCAAGTAAGAAGACAGGAAGCTGTGAGAAGGATATGCTTTATTGTGTATTCCCATGTCCCAAACTGAAAGCATATGCCTTTTGAGAAGGCTCTATGGCCACATATTATATGAAAATTATTAGCATGACGTTGGCTTTGTGAGACTGGGTATATCATCTGAAAGACCTCACAGTAGTCCTCGCTTGTTCAGGGTTTTGCTTTCCATGGTTTTAGTTATCTACTGTCAAGGGAAACAAAGAAAATACAGTATAATACCATATTTTAAAACATATTTTTATTTATTTGCAAGGAAAAAGACAGAGACCGAGAATATAAGCACACTGGATCTTCTTGCCATTGCAAATGAACTTTAGATGCATGCACCACTTTGCATCTGGCTTTAGGTGGATACTGGGGAATTGAACTGGGCTGGTAGGCTTTGCAAGCAAATGCCTTTAACTGCTGAGCAATCTCCTAGCCTATAATAACATATTTGAGAGAAGGGAGAGAGAAGACCATCAGGCAACTTTTATTACAATATATTGTTATAAATGTTCTGCCATGTTGTTTCTGTTGCTTTACTCTTACTGTGACTAGTTTATAAATTAAATTATCACAGGTATGTATGTACAAGAAAAACATGGCCTGGGAGATCTTAGAACAGATTCCCCATAGATAAGGGGGTACTGCTATGTATGCCTGGGTGTGTTTCAGTTACAAAGTTTTAAGAAAATGCAAACCCAAATTGGCCTTTAAAAGAGGTGATGGAGTTATGTGCCCAAAAAGCCTAGTGTGGTATAATCTAATCAAGAGGTCAGGCATGATTCAGTACACCTCTCAGCTTTCTTCTCCATTTACAAACAGGCTGTCCCCGCATTGCCAAGAGGGCCACACAGCCCCAAACCTCATACCCTTCAAGTTCTAGATGAGTATCTTGCAAACCCAACCCTTTCCACTAGGTCACTGGCTTCGCTCAGACCCACATGTGCACAGGATGTGGAATCGGGTAGGAGTGGGCCTACAAACAAAATGATATACTAACCATCCAAGGCAAGGAAGGAATCACCAAGGAGACAGCAACCCACCGTCACCCTTTACAGCCACCTGGATGCAAGCTGTCCCAGGCTTGCTCCTCTGAGGACTTGCTGGTGAAAGTTCAGAGAATTCTGAAGTCCTATGGACTTCCTAAAAGCATTGCAAAGTGGAAAAAACTGAGCAGAATGACCCTGGATGACATCTTCCTGGTTCAGTTCAGCCAGGAGCTAGTAAGAGAACTAGGGACAGTTTAGTTGCTCCCCAAAGAACTGAACGCCCTGCAAGTGTGGAGCATCCCAGACAGTGGGGGGCGGGGGAAAAGGAGGCTTCAAGTCAAGTGATTCTATCAAATGACTTGAACATTTCCAGCAACTCATTCTTTGCTGTCTTGTCCTCTTGATAACTTGTCCTATGTTATGTTTCTGAAACATTATTATTTTTTAAACTTATTTGTTGTTAACCATTAGATACATAGTATGAACAAATCTTGTGATGGTACCCCATTACCCTCCTCCTTGTCCCCAACCCGCTGGGGGCCCTCCTCAGTGAGATTGCTGGACCAGACCATGGGCTAGGGAGTTATGAATTTTACAAGACACAGCCAGTTTTTTTTTTCTCCTTTGTGTGTTGCTGAGGGGGGCAATATCTCTGGATATTCTCCTCCACCATGGCTCTTACAATCTTTCTACCCCCTCTTCAGCACAGTTCCCTGAGTCCTGGTGGGTGACTTTTAAGTCTGCTTTACTGTTGAGATTTTAAAAGTCTCTGGATTTCTGCTTTGGACTATATTGGGTATTTGCAATGTCTGTCCCCACTACCCTTTCCTAGGTGATCTGAGATGCTATGGATGTAGTTCCCTTGCTCACCACTTCCTCAAAGGTTTCATTTGGGATCTAGAATCACTGCTTGAAGATGCAGATCTGGGGGCCCTACCATTGACCCCCTGATTCAGAATGTGCATGTCTCCAGGAATATGCATGTCTAACAAGCACCCAGAGTTAGTAAGTCCATTGAAGTTTAGGGTCTGGTTCTGTCATGTGTCAATATCCCTGTAATTCACAGTTATCAATAGTTATATGTCACTCAGCTTCATATTCTAATTTATGTCTCTGAATTCTAGAAGTAGCTCATTCAGAAACAGAAAATAGTATAAACAACTCTCCCTCTTCCCCGCTCCCTCCCCTCCTTTAAAAGCACAAGTGGATTTCAAAGTTGCCCAAATTTTCTCCCAGCTGGTGGTCATTAGCCCCCCTCCCCCCCAGAGCACCTTGGTATCTGTGTCAAGCTCTCCTCTGCTGTGCCCTATTCGCCAATCTGACCACCCCTGCCACTATGATGGTCTGTGATAATGGTTAAAAGACAAAGCCAGCCAAGAGAGGGAAAGTACTGGCAGGAAGCATGCCAGGTGACTTAATTGAATTTTGGGCCATTCAGAGGGGGTGGCTGGTTCTCATTTAGGAAATGCAGATTGGAGAGTGATTCCCTTGTTACTGAGAAAGATGCAATTTGAGGAGCTCAGCATGAGGCACTGGCAAGCCAGCCAGTCCCACACCACGCTTACCCCCTGCTCACGTTAACTGGCTTCTTACATTCACTTGAGAGTCGCTGGCTTCCTTTCTTCCTTTCCTATAAAGTTCTGTGATTATTGTTAATTTCATGGTCCTCGGTTTCAAAGTCAGGTAATATTCTACTTTGTTAAAAGTGCATTTTACATGTTTGTCCTTACTGTATCCAGTATTTTTTCCTATCAATCTCTCCATTTCTTATTCTTCCTTTTTTCTTTCTCAGTCTTCTTTTTAAAACATGTTAATGAAAATAAATAAATAAACATGTTAATGATGTCCTAATGGAGTTTAAATCCAATTCAAATTTAAGGAGTTTGGTTCTTTTGAGAAAGGAAACGTTTGTTGTGATTCTTTTGTCTATATCATGAACATCAAAGTACCTTTTGGCCATAGTTTATGCCTCTTTAAGTAAATAATTATAGCAGCAGGGCTTTCCTGTGTATCCAGCCTATGAATGCTTTATAATTTAATTTCTCCCACCATACCAGGAACTCCCCATTTTTCAAATAGGGAAAAAATGAGGCACAGAGGTGTCACATGAGTTTATTCACAGCTAAGAAGCAGTAGAGCAATGAATGGCCCACAGGATTTCTTTGTCACCCTGGCCATCTCCCAAAACGGATCTTAGCAGTAGTGAAGCTGATCTGGATGAGAAGCAAGGTAACCTTCTGCAGGTGTTCAGTTTAGGAGCACAGGCCCAAAGGAACGTGGATGCCATCCTGCCCTGGCAAAACCAGAGCTCCAGTCTCATCCAGGATAATAAAAAGGATTTGCTTCCTGGTTCTTCTTAACTTTTCACCAGTTTGTACTCACCATGGGCAGGCCCTCGCCCTTCCTAAGTCTGCGCTCCTCCTGAGCCCAAAAAACCAATCAAGATTCTTCATATATGTTTGAACTTGACAATGAGGCTCATCCTGATTGATTGGATGCCTAATTATAAAGGGATTTGATCCAAGACTCTAGGTGAGATTTTCCTGAGTTCCTCTCCTCTTGGCTTAGGAGTTCCCTTGCTCCTGCCCCCCCCCCATATACACTTACCTCAGTTCTCCCTAAAATACATCTTTTATGATTTATCTTTCTCCATGTGTCTGGGTGTTTCAATTCTCAGATAAATGTAGACTTGAGAGCTCCTGGCTCTGGAGTTCTAATCTCACCTATAAACCCAGACTCTCCTGCATCATAGTGGAGATCCAATCCTGTGTCAAAACCAGGCAATACCAGAATGCCACTAAAGATTTGTAATGTTTCTAATGAAGAAGGTACTTTCTCCTCCCGGGAGAAGGGATTACAGAGATTAGATGGAGAAAATTATAGCACTAACCTACTATTGATTTATGGGAAAAGATAAATTGGCACCAGACAGGGAAATCTCTGGCTTTGGGTAGTCTGGGGGAGGTCATTGGGGCTGAGGCTTCTGTGATCTCTACAAAGTAAAACTTTTACTTCTTTCTTTCTTTCGTTTTTTTTTTTTTTGACAGATAGTCTTTTCTGGTGTCAGTGGACATTGGAAAATCCAATCTGGGATGGGATGTCTTGAGAGTAAGATATACAATCAACGGGCTCTCCAGGTCAACAGTGTGTCTGTTTCTTGCCCTTTTTATTTGATTATTCCCTGGATAAGATACCATGATACCATGGTTGAAAATGCATGATTCTTCCTCAAAAGAAACAAAACTTAAGGACAGCCATATCTTACTTTCCCCCATTTTCATATAAACTTTCTGGTAGTGGAAGCTGTTTAAAATAAAATTTTAATGCTGCTGGGTATAGTTATATAGACTAAAAAGTTTGTGTGGATTACAAACTGGTGAGGTATACAGGATAATGACTGTTTGAAATAATAACATTAGTAA
>PVHP010004779.1:0-69233 GCA_004024765.1 Zapus hudsonius | reverse complement strand
CTCTCTCTCTCTCTCTCTCTCTCTCTCTCTCTCTCTCTCTCTCTCTGTATCTCTCTGCTTGAAAATGAATAAATAATGTATTAAAAAAAAGTTTCTCTGGCCAAAGACGAGAGCAGCTCTAATCTAAGCTATGGCCATAAACATCAATATTTCAAGGGTGATTTGATAGGTACAACACATCCACTTGGTCAAACAACAGTTGTAGCTTCCCCCCCCCCCCCCCCGCAGGGTTTTAATCTCCAAACATTTTCATCTTTTCAGGGAGGAGAATTCTGTCAGGAAATCCTCAAAGTCAGCTCAGTGTGCCCCTCACAATAACTATTGGTTCTTGAATGGGAAGAATTCATACCCCTACCAAAGCCTTCAAGGCTGAGAAACTATTATTATAGAGTACGCACTAAAAGCAAGGGAGGTGGGGAGTAAAATTTCCACATCCTGCAGTACTAGATTTTACGTTACTATCATTTGAATTTAATAAAACCACCTGAATATCCCATGCGGGTGATTAAGATGGAATTTTTACCTGCAAATTGTAATGATGACATTTTACAAACAACGACTTCGTGTAGCTCTTGAATTGTTCTCACTGGTGGACTGCTAGCTGCAGTTTAATCACAGTGTTTATGGATGTTTCCCTAAATGTATCCGTACCAAAGCATGGTTTATTTTCTGGACCACAGAGCTCTGATTTCAACCACTGCAGAGAATACCCATCATTTTCCTCCAATTCCTTGACTTCTTAGGAGGTCTTCCTTTCTCCTCAATGAGACAAATGAACCAGCTTCCATCATTTAAGCTCACAGTGGCTGCTACAGAGGAAGTCCTTTGCACAAGAGAGAACGATTCACTAGGCACACAACAATACTACACTAAGTACCAGGGGGAGGAATTAAAGACCTGAATAAAGACCGTGCCATTGAGGTTCCATTTTTAGATGTGACTAATCAGCAGTCATGAAGAAACTGCTATCAGTGCTCCATGTTCATCCCAGCCTATAAGCCTCTTGTCCCTGTTTGCTGTTTTGTCCCCTTATACTTTCCTGGCCTTTCTGCCCTGACATTCACGATCTCATGTAACTCAAAGCTACCAGGTAACATTGAATGATTTTTTTTGTTCCTTATTCCAACTTCTATTACCCCCCCATTACAAACGAGGTATTCCAGTATCCCTCTCCATGAGTGAGAAGCCTACAATCTTTTACTTCCCTGAATAACAACTTCTATTAATGGAAATCACATCTGCATTCTCTTTTACATTGGTTTGCGATATCAGAAGAGATGGTGAATATAAAAATATGTTAGCACCAGGAGTGCTCACACATCTCATCATCATGATCACATCTGTGATGCTGTTTTAAGTGGAACTACAGGAAATTAAGCTACAATGCCACCTGCCTAAATGTACAATCTGAAAGTCAATCTCATTTTTGAAGAATGTACGTCAGGGAGCTGATGGATGGAGGGAGCTTTGAAGATGAAAGAAGTGAATTCTGGGATTTCCAAGCACTCCTGTGGAAGGTATTGTTACATTGACAAGAGTACTAATGATGGTAATCATGGGTGGTATTTATTAAGCAATTTACTATGTGCCAAGCACTCTTTCAAGTGCTTTCCCTGAGTTAACTGTCTATCCTTCTAACAACCCTATGTGACAGAAAGAGGAAACAAGGCACAGAGTTACTTAAGTCAGCAGTGGAAGTCCAGGGAGATGCTCTTGAACACTGCACTATGCTGCCCCTCAGAACAGCACTGTACTTAAGCCCTGGGACATGGTGCCACACTGCCTGAGGCTGAAGCTACTGGACTACTTATGATTTCGTTCAGATTAATGAGCTAATGAATGCCAGGCACATAGTAAGCACACAGTAGATGTTAGCCTGCAATGTACTGGCTCAATTTACTTCTCAGTCAATGAACTAGCTCTGTTGCTCATCCCAAAGCAAAGCAGTTTTTGAAGGCAATATATTTAAAATAAGTCACAAATGGGAGCCCATGCAGATGTGTAATAAACCAGCTGAAATGGGATCATTAAAGTCGATAGGCTCAGCCCCTTCCAGCCTTTAGAGAGGAACATGGCAGCAAGAAACCAGCGCATTCATTTTGCCGCTTACTCGGTGAGGAGATGGCCCTTTGTGAATAGAATTAATTGAATTTTTGTCCCCAAATCAATCTATGCAGGATAAAGCAGACACAGCCTAAGGTCTGTCTCTCTAAACAGATAAGGTGAACCAAGGAGCAAGGCAATTTTAGATAATTTTAATGCAGTTAGTCCAGTTGAATAATTTAAGCAAAAAAAAAAATCCCTGTTTAGCCTTAATGAAGGTTTTTTTTTAAAAAATGAAATAATTTGGATAATTGTTCCAGATTTCCATTTCTCATCATGTGTATCTACAAAGCTTAAACTTGCAATCAAAACTCATTTATAAGGAGAACCATGACCTTAGCTATCAGCTCAGGTACAAGGCAGACTTTTTATCTGCCAATACTTTCCCTGACCATTGTCAGGGGTCCCTTTTCATGAGTCTTTTGCCTCCAGTTCCTCCTATGATAACAACAAAAGATGTGGTCAGATATTTTATAATAGGATGTGAGTTACTTCGGATATAATACTTCCCTGGAGCATTTTCAGCTTAGAAAAGATCCTTCATTCAAAGGAAAGGCCTAACAGAAAGTCATGAATCACAATCGATGGCATTGCAAATACCCGCAGTAGGCCTATATCTTTGATCAAGGAAACTTCCCAGCTTCCACTCAAATCCACAGGCATCAATTTACACTCAATCAATTGAAAATATTTCAGAATCATCAGCACTTTAAGAATCAGCAGTAATACATTATGACATTTTAAAAAGCAAAACAATATTTACTATCATTAATAGAAAATAACAGCTAGTGGAATTATCTATTTACTATACCAAAAAGCCATGAAATAACAAAATGCATTTTCCCTCCAAAAATCTTGATGTCTTGCTGTTTTAATATAAAAATCAACAGGTGGGATGAAAGTAGAGTTCAGTGGTAGAATGCATGTCTAGCATGGTTAAGGCCCTGGGTTCCATCACTAACACAGGAGGAAAAAAACAAAAAAGACCAGGAAGCCTAGAGGAGATAGCTTTTCAAATGTCATGCGATATACCATTGAATCCCCTTCCAGAGGAATGTCCACAACTCACAGTGAAACCTGAGATATAAAATAGCAGCTAACTGGATAGCAGCTAATTTTATATGATGGTTTTTCCTATATACACAGCCTATGATAAAGGTTAATTTATAAATGAGGCCAAGCAAGGGACCACCACCAACAACAGATAGAACAATTATAAGAAAATTTGGAGCTGGGCGTGGTGGCGCACACCTTTAATCCCAGCACTCGGGAGGCAGAGTTAGGAGGATGACCATGAGTTCAAGGCCACCCTGAGACTACATAGGGAATTCCAGGTCAGCCTGGACTAGAGCGAGACCCTACCTTGAAAAAAATAAAAAGAAAAGAAAGAAAATTTGGGCTGGGGAGATGGTTCAGAGGTTAAAAGTACTTTCTTACAAAGCCTGAAGCCCAGGTTTGATTCCCCAGTACCCACAAAAATCCAAAATCAAAAAGTGGTATTTGCAAAAACTGGTGTTTGCAGTATCAAGAGGACCTGACATGCTTATTCTCTCTCCCCCTTCTCTCTCTCTCTCTCATCACAGATAAGTAAATAAAAACTACAATAGAGCATCCCAGTACCAGCCTTCCTTCTCCAAGCCTGTGGTTCCTGCCATTTAGGATTAATGGAGCCAGAAGCAGTAGAAATAGGTCCATGTGACCCAAGTCACAGGGTTCCGGCCATCAGACTACAATACACTTGGCATCATGTAAAAACATGGCTAAGAAGACAGCTAACTACAAGTATAATGCTTGTCACATGGTCCCAATCAAAATGCTCAAGGATCAGGAGGCTACCTGTACCAACAGGACTGCCATACATGATGAACCACTTAACCTTTCCAAGGTTCCTTATCCAAGTTTGGAATCAAATGAAAATCTTCCTAATGCTCTAATGAAACTTCAGACCCTGATGTCTGGAATGTACATACATCAAATGAATCAAAGTTGTTCATTTGTTCTTACGACTTTTACACCCAAAGTGCTGGTTTGTGAACATGACTCAAGAGACCTACAAGAGGGTATGGTTGATAAACATCCTAACAAGTATAAAACCTGGAGAAAAGGTCAAAAAAACTGAAAGTCCAGCAGAAAGAAATGTAAGTCATTTTTAAACTTTAGGAAAATTTTCACTTCAGTGGCAACTCGTGTCATTGGCATTTTAACATATTTGTTTAAATAAAGGATTTTTTCCATTTGACAATAATAATAATAATAATAATAGAAAAGTTTCCAGGCTTGGTAGCTCATGCCATTAATCCCAGCACTCCGTAGGCTAAGGTAGGAGGATCACCATGAGTTCAAAGCCATCCTGGGCTACAGAGTGAGTTCCAGGTCAGCCTGAGCTAGAGTGAGACTTTACCGTGAAAAGAAAAGAAAGTTATGTGAATGTGGTCTCTTTCTCTAATACAGGATTTCCATTCAATATTTTTTTGCATGGTGATTATAGCTTTGTCTCCATAAACATAATGCATATGTATGTATGTCACCCAAGAAAAAGTACCCCAATCTAAGCTTTTGAATATAACATTTTCTTTGCAAATTTCACCAACTTTTCTTTAAAAATACCATCATTGGGTTAAATTTCAATTTTATTTATTTATTTATTTATTTATTTTTGGTTTTTCAAGGTAGGATCTCACTCTAGCCCAGGCTGACCTGGAATTCACTAAGTAGTCTCAGGGTGGCCTCAAACTCATGGTGATCCTCCTACCTCTGTCTGGGATTAAAGGCACGAGCCACCACCTCTGTCTACAAAGAATATGGGTGCACCAGGGCCTCCAGCGGCTAAAAACAAACTCTAGATGCATGTGCCACTTTGTGTATCTGAATTTATGTGGGGACTGAGGAATCCAACTTGGTTCATTAGGCTTTGCAGGCAAGTGTCTTAACACCTGAGCAATCCTTCCAGCTCTCAACTTCCTTAATACCTCACAATGGGGATTAAATTACAACATAAATTTTGGTAAGGCAATCAAATTGTAGAAGGTGCCTCTCTACAAAGTTATTCTTCAGACCTAGATGAGTTGAAATAAAAATGGAAAAGAAAACAAGGTTTACTATGAAGAAATCTGGAAGAGAACATTCTTACCAAAAACCCAGAGAAAGCGGAGGCTGTAAGGATAGAATGATTTTAGCATATTCAAAGAATGAAAAGAATACCAGTTTAGGAACTACAGGGAAGAGAGAAGAAGAGATGGTCCAAATCACCTACACTATAAGATGGATGTTCTAGAAAGTCACAGAACACTTTTTTAATAGATGTGTGACATGATCTGACTCATGTTTCAGTTTTAGTGTTGTGTTTTGTTGCTGTTAAAAACAAGTTTTTGCTACGTAGCCCAGACTCACCTTTTGATTGTCCTTTCTCAGCATTCCCTGTGCTGAGATTATAGAAATGTGCTCTCATGCTGAAGGCTGTATGGAAAAGAAACCATAAGGAAACAAGACTGGGAATTGCAAATGGTTTTCATCTAGGCATATCCTGATGTCACTGGTTGGTGCAGGGAAGTAGTGGCCACAGTAATGTGGCAGTATCCACAGTACTGGCAGATGTTAGTTATTGGACAGAGTCAGAGATGCAGGGTGAGTCTTGTGTTTTAACTTGATCAACTGGTAGAATAGTGGTGCTCAGGAAACTGGGAAAGACTGGCATTCTAGTAGTCACAGCTCCACAAAAGAGAAGGGACTGAGAAGGAACAATCAGTATGGTTGGGAAAAAAAAAGTGCAGGAGACTAGAAATCAGGAATATAGCATACTCCAGAGCCAATAGACCACCATCATATTAGGAGAAAAATTTTACCAGCTATACCACAGACAAAGGCTTAATATCTAGAACTGACAAAGAACTCAAAAAATTAAGTAATAAAAAAATAAAACACCCATTCAAAAAAAATGGGGCAGTGAACTGAACAGGGAATTCACAAAGAGGGAAATACAAATGAATAACTCTCATTTAAGAAAATGTTCAACGCTCTCCCCAGGCCTGAGACAAAATCCTGTTGCTGAAGAAACCACAGAATGCCATCGATCTTCATCGAGAGTCCCAGCGAGGTCTGGAATGGTAACCAACCCCCAGATGGCAGTTAGTGAAGGGCTGGAGGGCAATGCACAAGCTGCCAGGGGAAGCTGATCTGGAGTAAACAGACCATTGGCATGAAACATAGTCTGTGGCCATGAATAGGCTGGATATAGTTCCTACTGGGAGAGAACAGCAAACCAAAAAGGAGCAATTGTGCAATGAAGGAGCCTGGGCCTGGGGGGCGACAATCAACAGTTATTAAATTCGGCCAAATATTCCACTCAGTGAGGGGAAACCCTTGATTGGAAATGGGGACTTAGGGCAAGATGCACTGGACCCCATACTCTTGGGCTTCCAAGAAAAGATGCACTGTTCAAACGTCTGACAGGGAGGCTACTAAAAATAGAAACTAGGTAATCCAGAATGGTGTATATTTGTTAACCTACACTGTTTTCACTCTCCGATGGAGATTGTGTTTGTATTTTTCAGGATATAGCGAGTGAGCTGTGGCCCATATAACCCTACCACCCGACAGATGGCAAAAAGCTGAGATTATGGCAAGAGATGAGCCACCACAGTCATATTGTGGAGGATCCATATGGAACCCTTCAGAGAAGGATGGGATGAACAAGGGACCCACAGCCACAGCCATTCAACCAACTCAGGATAAGCCAAATGTGTTTGTGTTTTTCAGGATGCAACGAGAGAGCTGTGGCCCATCTAACCCTACCAACCAACCGTAGGCTGATGGCTGAGATCCTGGCAAGAGAGGAGCCACCACAGTCATATCAGGGAGGATCCATAGGGAACCCAGCAGACAATGACAGATGAACAAGGGACCTATAACCACAGCCATTCAATCAACACAGGATAGGCCAATGAGACAGAAACCAAGGATTTTCAACACAAGGACCCCTAAGCTCGCAACATTAAAGCAGCCTTAATACTCACCCACCACGACTCAGGGAACTGAGCGGAAGAGGGGGCGGAAAGATTGTGAGAGCCGTGGTGGGGGAGACTGTCCAGAGGCATGGCACCCATCAGTAACAACACACGTGGGCCAGGAAGACCGGGCTGAGTACTAGGATATACAGGATCCCTTGCCACAAGGACTAATTCAGACAGCCCACGGAGGAGGATATCCAACTGATCAGGGATGGGGAGGGGGGAAATTGGGGAATTCGGGATAACAACGCATTGTTTGCCCACTAAATAATGTAACTCATTATGGACAATAAATATATATTTAAAAAAATAAAATGTTCAATATCCTTAATCATCAGGGAAATGCAAATCAAAACAACTAAGAGATTCCACTTTACTCCAGTTAGAATGGCAATCATCAAAAAAAATCTACCTGGGCTGGAGAAATGGCTCAGCAGTTAAGACACTTGCCTCCAGTGCCTAAGGCCCTGGGTTCAATTCCCCAGGACCCACATAAGCCAGACCCACAAGGTGGTGGCCCTGGTTCTCTCTCTCTCTCTCTCTCTCTCTCTCTCTCTCTCTCTCTCTCTCTCTCTCTCTCTCTCTCTTTCTCCTCTCTGATTGAAAATGAATAAATAAAATATTTAAAAAACAAAAAAAATCTACCAATAATAGATATTGATGAGGATGCAGGGAAAAAGGAACCCTCATTCACTATTAGTGGGATTGCAAACTTGTACAACCACTATGGAAAGCAGTGTGGAGGCTCCTGAACAAGATTGATAGAGAGCTACTAATGGACCCAGCTATCCCTCCACTGGGCATCTACCCTAGGCTCCTCTCTTCAATACAGAGACATTTGCTCAACCATATTTATAGTGACTCAATTCACAATAGCTAAGAATTGGAATCAACCCAAATGCCCAGCACTGGATGAATGGATATCAAAGTTGTGGTACATATACACCATGGAATTCTACTCAGAAGTAAGGAAAAATGACATAATGAAATTTTCAGGAAAGTGGGTGGACTTGGAACAGATCATACTCAGTGAACTCTCACAAGAACAGAGACAAACACAGCATATTCTCTCTCATATGTGGTTCCTAATCAGGTCAACCTTGAAAAGTAAGCAAACCTAATATTCAAATCAAGAGTCCTTAGATGGAAGGGATTGGGGGGAAGGAATGGGAGGGCAGGGGAGATATACACAAAACTAAATTCAAAATTAATTGATACCATGGAGTCCATATTCTTGGACCGTAGGCTAAATGATAGAACCCTCTGGAGAAATTTAGGGATACCATCTAGTAAGAAGGGCCCTGAAGGGAGTGGGATGAAGCCTAACTAAAATGAAATTATCTCAGGCTGCTAACTCCCTGTATCAGAAATCAGTTACTTCCCACATTGGGCTGTTGATCTGAGAGACCTTGGAAATCCCCAAAACAAGACAGGCTTCTGTCAAAGCTCTTGATGACCTGCCCCAGGCAAAAGATAAGACCCTATTGATGAAGATACCACAGGTTGCTGTCACCGAGAGACACAGCTGGTACCTGGGTAGTTTCCAGATGGTTAGCCCACGCAGTGCTGGAATGTGCTACATGATCTGTAAGGGGAAAGTGGCCAATGATGTTGGGAGAAAGCAGGGGACACTTTTATATGGCAGAGACCAGCATGGTAAGAATTACCTATGCAATAGTGGCACTTAACTCAGGTGGGCAATTAATGTCTAATTGGCTAAGAGATCTCTCAGTGGCAAGGAACCCTTAGCTGGAACTGCGATCCAAGGCAAATTCCTATGGAGACCAAGAATTTGGCCTCCAAGGGGAAGCCCCCACTAACCATGGCCTACAGAGAGGCTCCATGCATTAAAATCTTGTCAAACTAATTATGTTTGTCCCATTTAACCCATGCTGATCTCACTCTCCAGTGGAGAATCTATTTTTCAGAAGGCAGTGTGAACCATGGACAACCCATTTCTACCAACAAGACCTGAAATGATAGTTGATTCCCAGTCAGGAGATGAACCACCCCTAACACATCATCTAAGACCCAGGTGAAATCACAGAGGAAGTGGCAAGATGCAAGAATGCTGCTTCCACAGCAAATCTGACAACCTACGAAAGGGTAATGGTGACAGACACCAAGGATACTCAAGACAATCCAAACTAGAAACCCAGAGACTCTTAAGAGTTCAACACTAAAGCAGACTTAAAACTCACCCACCATGGCTCAGGGAACTTTGTGGAAGAGCGACGGAAAGATTGTAAGAGCCATAGTGGGAAATATCCAGAGGCATTGTGTTCCCCCCACCCCACTCCCCAAAAAAAACCTGTCTGCTGCTTGCATAACTCATAGCTCTCCATACCATGTAGCATTCTAGCAATCCCATGGAGGAGGGCCCTCAGTGGAATAGCGGCCGAGAGGAGGGAAATGAAGGTACCAACACAGACTTGCACATACAGAGTTTCTACTTATTAATAAAAAAAAGAACATCATGTACTCAACAGAAAAAGGTAAGTAAAAGATATGAAAATATGGTTTATGGAAAACTTATATAAATCTGTTGGAAAGGGTTTCCAACCTCTTTCATAATAATAAAAAAAAAAGATAAAAGTTTCATTGAAATTTCACCTTCTACTCATCAAGTTAACAAGGACCAAAATGGTTCATAACATGCTGCTAGTGAGGCTGGCTATAGGGAACCCGTCTCAGATGGTGTGGTTAGAAGGACAACTCAAAAATATCAAAGTTCTAAATGTAAATTTACTCTGACCAAGCACTTCCAGTTCTGACAATAGATGCAACATTGTGTCACAAGTATATACAATTACAAATGATTGGGATATACATTGTAGAATTTTATTCAATTGCCACATGTTGGAAACAACTTGAGTATGTATCAATTGTTTAAATAACATATGGTGCATTTCAAAGATGGAAAAATGTTCAGCTATTAAGAAGAATGAAGCAGCTCCCTAAGAACCCCATGGAGGGTTCCTGAACATATTTGATTAAATGAAACAGGCCATGTCTAGGTTAGTATCTTTAGCATATCACCTTTCTGCTACGTAAGGAAAAAAGAATTAAAAATTTAAAAAAAAAAGCTAAAGAGAAAAAAAGTATATACATACGTCTTTGTGTGTGCCTGGAAGGTCTCTACAGAGTACAAAATGTTCCATTTCATCCAAAAACACAGGAACATCTCTGAAAGGGTTAAAGGTTAAGCTACCTCTCTCATGAAACCACATGCAGGGTGAGACTTCATGGAGTGGAGGAGAGACTTTCTATATCCTCCTGTATTTTAGAATTCTGTCACATGTATACGTTTAGGTAATATAAAATATCCAAAATATTCAAATGTGTTTTCTTAAAGGAAAGGTCTGAGTGCTAACAACAAGTCCAGGAAAACAAGTGTTGACGACCATTTCTCCCATCCAAGGACTAACCAGACCCAACCCCACTTAGCTTCCAAGATCAGGTGAGATCAGGCATCTCCAGGGAGCTATGGGAGTAGACAACAACTTAACTGCTTCTAAGACAAACAGAGTAAGATAACAGTGGATGCAAATGTGCTCATTGGAGTGATACGAATAGAAAGAAATGATGGACTATTCAAGGGAGGACAAGTGCTGAGCGTTGATGGAAAATGAGGAGTTCTATCCCGGACAAAACATAGAAGTTATTTCTGCTTCCAGTCCAGCCTGAACAATTCACATCACATTACTTCATGAATAAGATGACGAAAAGCACATTTAGTCTGTTTATTGGGCAACATTCTTTTTTTACTCAATGCATGTATTATAACTAGTAAGCTGCAAGGTCCATGGAGTAAAATTAATAATTATTTTCACTAGTACTCAAGCCGCTCTGCACTGTAGGAGAAACCTCACAGGAAGGATTCTGAAGGATGTGAGGTCTAGGTTTTCTTGTATTTGCCTATCTTTGTAACAGCCTCCATCATACTTTAGGTATGTCCATAGTGTTGCTTTCTCAGATGCCTCTTTTCATTAAGTGAAAATACATCTCATTTCTGTTTTAAAATGCATTAGTTTTAAAACCATAACCTTAACAAAGAAATTCCTTTAAATTCCTATTTTTACCTGTGCTTGAACAATAGTATAATAATAATATAGAAATGTATAACATTTTAGAAATGGAAAATCACAGCAATCTCAATTTCCAGAGATAATTATGATTAACTCATATACATTTAAAAAATACTTTTTATTTGAGAGAAAAAGAGGCAGATAGAGAGAGAGAGAATAGGCATGCTAGGGTCTATAGCCACTGCAAATGAATTCCAGATGCATGTGCCACCTTGTGCACCTGGCTTTACATGGGCATTGGAGAATTGAACCTGGGTCCTTAGGCATTGCAAACAAGTGCTTTAACATTTGAGCCATCTCTCCAGCCCTCATTTACATTTTGAAGCCTGGGGAAGTAGCTCAATTGGTAGAGAGCTTTCATTGCATATAGAAGACCCTGAGTTCGATCCCCAGCACTGCATAAACAAGGCATGGCGGCACATGCCTATAATCCCAGCACCTGGGAGGTTGATCAGGAATTCAACATCTTCTTCAGCTACATGGTGAGTTTGAAGCCACCATTAGCTATATAAGAACTTGTCTAAAAAAAAAAAGTCTAGTGTGTATTTTTAAATATTTAGACATTTCTTTGTTGCAATCAACAGTGAAATTAATATTCTTGTACACATTTAGAAGTTGACCCTTCCTGACACATCTCAGTCCAAAACTGAAATATAAGGACATAATTCCTACCCACCCAAGACACACCACAAGTACACGTTGTCCTTTCTTTAGATTTAAGTTACAATAAACAAACCAAGAAGTTATTTTCTCTAGCATGAAAAAAGAAATCCCATAGAAATGTGTAGATAAAATAACCAGCTCTTCTCTTTTTAACGTGTGTGTGTACCACGCATGTGTGTCCGTCTGTGTGTGGGTCACACGTGTCCATGTGGAAGTCAGATGTTGATGGTGGATGTCTTACTAGATCATTCTCCATGTTACTTTTTGAGACAGGGTCTCTCAATGAACCCGGATTCAGCTAAACAAAGCTAGCCAGCAAGTCCTTGAGATCTCCCTATCTCCATTTCCCCAGCACTGGGGCTACAGTTGTACCCTGCCACACCCAACATTTTACATGGGTGCTGGAGAGCTGAACTTGAGTTTTCATGCTGCTTCCTCAGCCCAAATTTCTTCTTAAATGTCAAGCTTCTGAGGTGAGTACAACTTGTAGCAGTGAATTTTTCTCTGCCAAATAATTCTTATCTCACTGAAAGCTGGTTTCACTATATATAATGATGCAGCTTGATATATACAGAACTCCCTCTGCTACTAACTCTTTGACCAAGATAATTAGAAATCTCCTAATTTAGCCCTGAACACTTAGTGGTGAATAACACAGTCCTACTTGAAAGAGAAAATTTAAGATGTAATAAATATTCTTTTTAATCAAATTAATCTTTGTTTGCATAAGCAGACTCATCTCTAGGGCTGGACCAAGAATAGATTTTGCACATAAATCATGCAATAAACCTCAATCAGCAAATGTGAATTCATAAATTGTAGAAATTTAGCATGCACTGCAGGAATAAAGCTACTTCTGTTTTCTTTCTCACCTTCTAATTGTAATAGCAATACTTACAACACCACCAAACCAATAGAAAAAGAGCCAAATGTATCCATATAACAAAAGTTTTCTTTAAGAATTATTACTAGTTATATTTGTCTACTTGGCCACCATAACAAAATACAGTTATCAGGTAACTTAAACAAGAGAAGTATTTCCCAGAGCTCTGGATGCTAGAAATCTATAATCAGGTATGAGTATGGCCAGTTTGAGAGAGAGAGAGACAGAGAGAGACAGAGAGAGAGACAGAGAGAGAGATCATCTAGCTTTCAGATGGCCTTATCAGTGTGTCCTCATATGATGGATAGAAGGTTCAAGTGCTCTGATGACTCTTCCTATAAGACACCATAATCCCAACATGAGGGATCCCATCATGAGGGATCTACCCTTATGGGCTCTGTTGTGTTTTGAATGTAAATTGTTGGCTATAAGCTCATATGTTGGAATATTTTTTGGTTCCCATATTTTTTGTACTGTTTAGGAAGGCTGTGGAATCTGGAATGTGGAGCCTTGCTGGAGAAATTGGGCACTAGGGGCAGGTCTTGATGTTTTATAGCTTGGCCCACTTCTTGTTAGTCCCCTGCTTCCTGACTCTGGCTGCAATGTGACCAGCAGCACCCTGCACCTGCTGCCATGATGGGATGCATCCTTGAACAACTGGGAGCCAAACTAATTCCTTCCTTTCCTTAGACTTCTCAGGTATTATAGCAATGAGAAAGTAGCTAATATATTTTCTAACCCTTTTTACTTCTTTAAGGGCCCTGTTTCTAATTAACATTTTGGGGTTAGAACTTCAAAATACAAATCTTGGGAAGACACAAACATTCATTCCATTCCATTAGTCCCTTTTAAAAAAAAATATTTACCTGTGTGTGTGTGTGTGTGTGTGTGTGTGTGTGTGTGTGTGTGTCTGTACACACACCAAAGCCTTTTGCCACTCCAAACAAAATAACAGATGTTTTGCCACTTTTTTTTGAGAATTTTAATATATGAACATATTGAAAACTGGTCATATTTCTATTGGATTATATTTTTATGTTCCCTTTCCTCTGCCCCATTCCACTAAGGCCCACCCCCTTTTCACTGAGGGCCCTCCTCAAGTGAGGCTATTGGTAATCACTGTAGGATTATGAATGTAGCAGTCAATTTCTGTGGAGAGGAACAATGCTTCACCTTTCCACCTTGTGGCTCTTACATTGTTTCTTCTCCCTCTTCCATAATGTTCTCTGAACCTTGAAAGACATCTTATAGATCTCCCTTGGTGTTGAGATTTTGGCAGCCTCTGATTTTCTGCTTTGATGAGTTTTGAGTCTCTTCAGTGTCTACCACCTGGAGGAGGTTCTCAGGCTAACAATAAGAACAGCGTCCGCATTTAATCTGCCACTTCCTCTGTAATGTTTCCCGGGCCCTGATAGATATGAAAAAGATGACTAGTCTTGTACTCAGCAGTCAACATTCTTGTCATACTGATAAGTCTTGTGTCTCCTTGGTATTCTCTGACATCTATATACACAAAGCAGATTCTCTAGCCAAGAGTGAGAGCAGCGGGGATCAAAGGGGAAAAACATAGATATTTAGAAGATATTTTCAAGGGCACAACCTCTTCTTTCAGCAAAAGAATAGTAGATACTTCTTTCTAGGGTCTATGCTCTTCTAAGCCATAGGCTTCTGACTTGGTTCTCAGTACCAGGTATAAATTCCCTCCCACTAAGTGAACCTCATATCCAATCGGAGAGCACTTGATGACCCCCACTGCCTGTGTGCCACTATTGCTCCTGTGTGTACATCTTGTCTAGTTAGTTGATTTCTAGCTTGCAGGATCAACAGCTTATTCATGCTGTTGATGGCCTTTATCCCTTGGTAACAATGACAGCACTGTCCAGCACCATGAGAGCTAGCCAGCTGGGAGCTGACTTCCATCTCAGTTCCAGCTTGATCCTGCAATGTCTGTAACCACAACCTGTGAGGTCTTCAGCAATGGGGTCTCACCATTTAGTTCTGGTAGCTAACCAAGTGTGTTGGCAATGCTGTGTCACTTTTTATACGTATAATTTACATGGGTGGCTTAGGAATTAAACCCAGGCCAGCAGGCTTTGCAAACAAGCACCTTTAACCACAAAGCCACCTTTCCAGCCCCAATGTCAGTTCTTTTGATGATTAAAATGACTGTAGAAATAATGGCAAGTAGAATTAAGAGTCAAAAGACTTAAGTTATGTTACAATGCCCTATGTGTCCCTAAGCTAAACATTCCATCTCTCTCATTCAATCATCTTGTTAAAATAAAATGATGGCATGGAGACTCATTGCTAAATTAATATTCAAAATACTCAAAGCAAAAGGAATGCAATAGAATTTAATTTTCTAACAACAACTAAAAGTAATTTCTACCCAGCTGTGAAAAGATAATTGAATTATAACTTTCCTTTCCCTTTGAAATAATATCTTTACTAACCAAAAGTCCAGTTTTGATGCTAGAAATAAATTGCACTATCTATAGGAAACAAAATTATAATGTAATAAAACCACATGTCTGATGTATCACATGACTGATGAAGAATTAACAGAGAGACACAGGGGAACAATCCACCAGAGAAAAAGTCTAAATGATTTCAAATTTCTTATTAATTTCTGTTCATCATCTCACCTTCATCTCTGAATTTATTCCTCATACTATGATCATGTTTTTAGGTCCAGATTCAATATAATTAGCTAATAATCTTTCCACTTTCCTAGTGATACATAATTGCCTAAGTCTCATTTTGTGAGGGTGATATGTAGGTTACATGACTACCACAGACACTTTTAGATCCTGTGAAATTTATATAATGAATATTTAGGAATTTTGTTATTCACAGGATTAAGATATCTTTTAAACTCTAAGAATAAAAAACAGACTCCAAGTTTATTCAATAGTGTTTACTGAGTTTAATAGCACCATATGATTAAAGCTATGTTTATTTTTTTTAATTAAGGGTAGGCATAAAAGATAGTCTATAATGACTCTAGAAATCCACAGACATTGTTTCTACACAACAGGGGAATATTTTTCAGGTAGAACCTAACCAGCAGCTGCTTTCTTATTTCAAAAAGTCATAGAGATACATATAATTTAGAGTTGACCAGAAAACTCTCAGAGAAGGTTGGAGATATAGTCCAGTGTTAAAATGCATGTCATGCATGCATGGAGATCCTGGCTTCCATCTTCAGCAATGACAGGAGTGGGTGGAAGAGCTCTCAAAGAAACCAAGTTGCAACAAGCTTGACAAAGAACAGCCTTTCTCCAGATACCAGGAATCCCTATATGATGGGGGCAAGGCTTTTGTAAAATATAGGGAAGGCAAGGAAATTCTTACTTTCTTGATGTAGTCATAGATTTGATACAAATTATATTTGATGCAATAACTTCAAGAAATGACTTTAAATACAATCCACTTAAAGACTATACAGTTATATACAACCTTTTCCGATGGTAATCCTGACTCTGCAGCCACGTAAATCCATCCTAGAGCAGGTAGAGGACGGCATGCAGAATGGAGGACAAACGGCTCAACACTGTCAAAAGATTTCACCAGCTCCTTAGTGGAAATGGAGAATCAATAAAATAATTTCAAATATCTACAACACAAGCAATGTGTTAGTGATTACACCAAGAGACTGGAAATGAATGATATGAGGAGGAAGAGACGGTTCACCTCTTGGTTGACAGGAAGCAGGACAAAATAAAACCCCAAGAACATGCCTTACTTTTGTGACTTACTTCCTCTAGGTAGGCTCCACTTCTGGAAATGTCTAGATAATCCTAAAATAATGTCACTAGCTGGGGCTCAAGCCTTCAATACATGACCCTTTTGTGGGACATTCCATATTCAAATGATAAAAATGGACAAAGGAATTGAGGTAGGAAAACATGAATTTTGTAAAGGAGAAATGATGGATCATCTATTTTGATGATGACCTAGAAAAAATCGTGGTGCATTTCGTGGGAAAATGACGTGGTTTGAAGTAGTTTGGACTCCAATGATAAAAGGAAGGTCTTGAATGCTACTGTGAATTTAGACTCCTTTGTTGGTACAACTGACCTGCTGAAAAGACATTTGAAGAAGATCTTAATCAAAATATTCCTCTGATGCAATGAGAAAAATAATTAGGTGAGATGTTATTTGACAATTACTAGCAAATATTATTTCAGTGTGAAGAAAGATTCTTGTAGCATAAGGAAAAAACAAGTAGACAAAAGCCATTAGGAAAGGACTGATTGCCTTCTAACCAGAACCATCAGAGTTCACTAAGCCAAGGTTAAAAAACTCAGTCACAGGCTAGGTAGATGGCTCAATGGTTAAGGCAAAACCACTAATGACTCAAGTTCAAGTCTCCAGTACCCATGTAAAGCCAGATGCACAAAATGGCGCATGCATCTGGAGTCTGTTTACAGTGGCTGGAGGCTCTGGTATGCCCATTCTCTCTGTTTGTATCTCTTCTATCTCTCTCTGCTTGCAAATAAATAAATATATTTTTTTAAAAGCTCAGTCTCACCAATGTCACCCCTTGCTGTTTGACCACCTGAGAGAAATGAAAGTACCATGGAAAGTAAAATGACTCTTTATGGCAATGGCTAAGCTTTATGGAGCCCATAGTGTACTGTGCATAAACCACTATCTGTCCTGTGAGCTCAGCTTCACTGCAAAAGAAGCTGAGTAGTCCTAAGAAACATTTAAATCAAGCTGTCTCAGAGATAGATAATTCATCACTTTTCAGCTGATCAGATTGCTAGTACCATCAAAAGCAGTCTTCCCTTCCCGTTGCGGTCACAAATAAACATTGAGAAATACCCTCCCTAACTGTCCTTTCCAAGCCTTCCTAAGAACCATTCCTCCTGAGCACACTTCCGTTTCTGAGATCACTGTTTCTTTGACATCAGTGACATTGGATGGTGCTCGTTTTCCTGCACTTCTGTTTCCTCAGTAAACTCTCTCTTCTCCAAATCAGAGTGTAGGATGGGTTATTTCTAGGAAAAGCTCCTCCAAATAAACTGATTCCACCCACTGTGCATTCATTCTGGTGTCTTGTTCTTACATTTTGAAGCACTTTCGGAACCCGAAGCTCACCATCTATAATTGCTTGCTTAAACTTTCTCAATGTGAGGCAGAGAGGGACTAGGAAATGGAAAACAAGAGAAAGATTTTGTGACCATTAGCAGTGTTGATCAGGGACTTAGTCACTCATATTTTCACTCATAAAACATCACTGTCGGGAAGTTATGTGCTGACCCATCCTCATTACAATAGAATGTGGAAGAATAAGAATAATAAAGTAAATTATTATATAACATTCTTTAATGATAGACGTTACCTAATTATTTTGGCATCTCTGAATTGCTCGGCATGGTAAACTGCACACTCTAACACTGCATAAATAGCTGTTGAATAACGGGAGAAGTAAATGCTTTCTTTGCAAACTAGAGATTGATGGAAAGGAGAGAAATTAAAATCCAACTATGAACAGTGCACTTATTTTAATCATTTGAGTTAACGTAGCCCATGAAGACTAAGAATAAAGGCTAAATTTGAGTTGGAATGGATTTTACAGATTAATGATCTGTTTTTACCACTCAGTTTGTGGTCATTTGTTACAGCAGGGTCAAGAACCTAATACAAATGGCAAGATCCTGGACTCAACCTTAATTGGCATCTTATCTTAAATCAACATCCCATCTATTAGGACTGCTTTCAAAGTATTTCCAGATTCTGAGAACTTCTCACCACTTCCAGTGCTCACTGATCCAAGCTACTATCCAAATGGGGATTTTGCCCCTTAAAGGTTCTCTCTCTGATTCTACCCATGGCCCTTTATTGGCTATTCTCAACACCTATATAAGCGGACACTTTCAAAACTAGTCATATCTGCACAAAACACTGTAGGTCCCTCACCCCAATTTTACCCAAAATAAAAGTCAAAAAAACCCAAATTGTCCAATAGGACCCAAGTCCCCTTTTAATCTCCTCTACTCTTTTCCCCCCATGTGTTACTCTGTTCCAGCCTTGACCTTTGCACCCTCGTAGCTTCTCCTCCTACACGCTAGGGGCATGGCCTCATATGGGCAGACAAGGCCTTCTCGGTATGAGAAGTTGTTTTCTGGAAGACCAACAAGATCTGTTCCACCATTTCTTTCAATTTTATTTAAGTGTCACCTTCTTAGACAATAGTAAAACTTACCAAATAAGAAAGAGCATACATTTAAATCTATACATTTTATAATTATCGAGCATTTTTACTTTACTATTATGTTTTGCTTATCATTGTTCTTTAAAAAAAGATTTGGTCTGTTGCTAGTGACTCATGCATATTTTCCTAACATGATGTCTCATGTTAAATCTATGATTACTTAATGACTTTGGATGTTTTGGAAACATACATTAATGCCTGATATTTTCTGGAATAGTTGGGCATTGCATGTGATACTTAATTTATTAGGTCTATTTGTGACATATATAAATTAAATCATCTTATAAATCAAATCATCTTTGCTTTATAGTCAGAAAGAAAATTGCATATCTCCTTGGTTTTTCTCCCCCAAAGTTACAAACTACTGTCAGAACCACAAATGGTGGTAAGTTAATGAATAATGTAAGAAAGTAGTTAGAATAACATGGAAAGTTAGCTTCAAAAATGAACAAACCTATCAAAGAAAAATCTATTTCTCCAGTATGGTCAGGATAGAAGCAGGTATATTATCACTCCAGGAAGCACATTGGACTGTCAAGCTGATGAAGAATAATTACAATCGTCAGGCAGAGAAATGAGGGTATTGTGGGAAATTGAGCATTCCAAAATTCTCACAAATGTGTTGACTTCATGTTATAGTCCCCAAACTCATTTTAATGCTATAAGCTCCAACTCACTTCCAGAACTTATTGTTGCCAATTTTTTCCCTGCCAATTGTAAGAAGTTTCAATGTGATTTTTGTGTTTGTTTGTTTTATTTGTTTGAGAATTCATTATCACATTGTCATATTTCTAGGTCATTGCTTAGAGAGTCAATTTTAGTAGTGTCTTAAATCACCCATGTGATAAACCTTTTCTTTGGAAAGACCTCTGGCCCAATCATCCAAAATAATTTCATAATCTCTTTTGGTTGAGAGTTTATGATTCTTTCCTTGGCTAAGATAATAAATTTCCCCAGGCTAAAATGAACTTTCCCAAACCACATTGAAAACAAAATTGTGACATTCTACTGTGTCAATTTCAACACATCAAATACCTTTTCCAACTTTTAAGCAGATCAAATACTTTTACAAGTTAGACACTCTGTGTCCCTTCTTGCTTAGGTACCTGGTTTATAATAGCGCAACACTCTCTTTGAAGTCAGTATTCTTGAAAGCTCTAGAGGCGCTGGGTTCAGATAAGTTCCTCAGACCTATACTACAGACCGATCTGGTATACTTTGTACAACAGCCCCCAGCATTACCACTTCACACTGTAATTTTGCCAGACTTTATAAACTAAGCAGGCGTGGCCCTAGTCATTAGAGAGACGAGAAGCCTCCAGGGTAAACCCAATTGCTGTAGAAACTGTCATTAAAACTATTATCAAGCATCTATCTGGTGCCAAAAATTCATCTAACTCATTGTTGTCATTTGCATCCATAGCAAGATGATGCTTCCACACTTCACAAGGGACACATGAACGCCTTGGCAACTTCAACCCCAGGAAATGCTGAAATGGAAAAGTGCTTGTCCCAAAAGACACTCAGGCAACATCTTCCTAACCCTCTGATTCTGGACCACTTCCAGTTGTAGCTTCCTCTATCGTGCTTTTATGTAGCCAAGACTCTAAAGGGAGGCCCAGATGTAATTCGATCATTTTGGACCATTGTTATCACTAAAACGCGTCTCAAATCTCTCCTACTTTTTTTCATGCCAAATATCACTGCCTCAGTTCAGTCCTTCTATCACTGACATTGGCCACCACAAGAACTTCCTGTGTGGTCTCTCTCGCTGCTATCTACTCACACTCTGCAAGTCTATCCCCTTACATATTTCAAGTGATCAGCTTTAAATGCACACACGGGTCACTTCACTTTCAAGGTTTGCACAGTAATGAATTTATTCACTGCTCCATTCATTCAATAAATCCTCCATGCTCCAGAACTGGGAATACAGCAGTAAACAAAAAAAGACCTATCTTTACCTTCTTGAGGTACTTCTTGAGGCTCACACTCCTGTGGGTGAAAGAAGCAATAATCATCCAAGTATACAAATGTGATGTGCATTCATGCACGTGGTAGTGATGGAGTGAGGATAAATTTTAGAAGGAATCAAGAAAATTCTGCCTGAGTTCACATATAAGGCCTAAGCTTTCAGTCTTGGTAATTATTCCAGATGTGAAGAAAGCATATGAAACCATACGGAGGCCCGAGCATTGTGTAATGCTGTGGTTGTTTGAATCAGCTGTGCCCCATAAACTCATATGTTCTGAATGCTTGTTTAATAGCTAATGGGAATTTAGGAGGTGCAGCAGCCTTGCTGAAGGAGGTGTGTTGGGGGGAACAGGCTTAGGGGTATTATAATTGGCTCCCCTTGGTAGAGTTTGGCTCACTGTTCTGCTGTTGTTTTCCACCTGCTGTGGCAGAGGTGATGTCCAACCTCTGCCTATGCCATGTTTTCTTCCCTTGCCATAAAGGAGTGTCCCCTCAAAACTGTAAGGCAAAATAAATTTCTTCCTCCAATCAGCTACATGTTATGGTCAGGTGTTTTGTCCCAACAATGGAAAAGTAACTGTAATGGAAAACTGATATCAGAAGGGTGGGGTTGTTAATGCTAGAAACCTGACTGTGTGTGTGTGTGTTTTGGCCTTTTGGAACTGATTTGTAGGAGGAATGTGGAAGGATAATGAAACTTTAACCTAAAAGATGCCTTGCAGTGCTCTAAGCAGAGCTTGATAGACCATTCTGGTCAGAGTTGAAAAGCTAAATGTAGAAAGAACTATGGACTGTGTGGATTTGGCTAATAAGGGATGAAAGAAATTTGTCTGGACTGGGTTGAGGCAATTTGTGTGAGAGGCTAGCTGTGCTCTTCCAATGTCCTGAGAGCTTGAGCAGGGTTGAGTTGAGAAGAAATGGACTGGTGTGAGCAGAATCTGACACAGCAAAAACTGAAAGTTCAAGCTGACACGGAAGCTCTACTTCAGCTACAATTGTTTGAGAAATTGTCACTATTGAGACTGGACCAGGCCCGGTGTGGTGGTGCACACCTTTAATCCCAGCACTCGGTAGGCAGAGGTAGGAGGATTACCACGAGTTTAAGGCCACCCTGAGACTACATAGTGAATTCCAGGTCAGCCTAGGCTGGAACAAGACCCTACCTCGGAAAAAAAAAAAAGATTGGACCAGTTATTTTGCACTGGAACATCAGAAAGAATGATGACTTTTTTTAAAGGTAAGGAGCCAGAATGCTGAAGGAATTTTCCTGCTCTTAAAATTTGGTTGCCTACCTAGTACTATGGAAGTATGGTAAAGGAAAGAAAGAAGGGGTTGTTGAATTTGCAAGTTGGTTCTTTTGAAAATGGCCAGTAGGTAATGTAAGGCAGGGTTGTTGGAGTCCCTGTGTGGAGATCCAATGGAGCCATGGCATGGATGAACCATGGGTTTCAGTAGATTTAACGTAGGATGTTTAGAGATGCCAGGAATATAGAATGGTCACCAAGTGCTACTGGCTGGGGATGGAGTTTTTCCTAAGCTGTGAGCAACCCTGCTGGAGGGGCATAATTAGAACAGCAGAGATTTTATCACTTCTTACAGGTGTTGAACTTGAAATTTCAGGATTTGATCTGTGCGCTGTTTGTTTTAGATCCTTCATTGGTACAATCTTTCCTTGCTGTGCCATCTTTTGTAGTGTGAATGTTTACTCAGTGCCATTATGTAATTGTGGTTTTACACTACACAGTTAATAGAACTTGGACTGTGGGGATGTTTAAACAGTGTTGGGATTGATAAAAACTATGGGGACTTTTAAGATTGGACAGAATGCATTGCATTACATTATGAATGACTGTGTTTATGGGGGCTAGAGGCAGAATGTGGTAGTTTAAATAAATGTGCCCTATAAACATGTGTGTTTTGAGTGCTTGGTCCCTAGCTGATGACAATTTGGGAGGTAGAGCCATGTTGGAGGCGTGCTGTTGGGGGCAGGCTTAGGGGTGTTATAGCCAGCTCCCCTTGGTCATGATGTCACTTTCCACTTGCTGTAGCAGAGGTGATGTCCAATCTCTGCTCATTCTGCTTGTTTCTTTGGGTTCTTCCTGCACCACCTGAAGCATTTCCCTCCAGTAGTCTTGAAGTCTGGGAGCTGCTCTGCCCATGTCCCCAGACCTCTGCCATTCCTTTGTGCCTCACAAAACCCGGTGACCATTTTCAAAAAATCTATGTTGCAAAACCAATGACCCTCTCCTACATTTGGGGAATAAAGCCAAGTATTATGAGTAGGAAAACCATTTTAGCATTCTTGTCCCCCTTCTTTCAAATAATTCATTCTTAAAGTTCAAGACACAATTTGGGACCATTTCTTTAGGAAACCTTTCTTGGACCCTAGATTTAATGATGTGACTTTCATGTTCCCTCAGCAACAAGCACTCTTTCTTTCCTTGGCATTAACTCTGTAGCATTGAAACTCTGCTTAAGAACTGTCTCTTGGCCTGAAGGGATGGATTAGTGGTTAAGGCGTTTGCCTGCAAAACCTAACAATTCCCCAGTTCCCACATAGAGCCAGATGCAAAAGGTGGTGAATGTGTCTGGAGAGTGTTTGCAGTAGCTAGAGGCCCTGGTGTACCCATTCTCTCTCTCTCTCTCTCTCTCTCTCTCTCTCTCTCTCTCTCTCTCTCTCTTTCTCTCTCTCTTTTCCTCTGTCTCTTCCACTAAGCTGTCATCTCCACAGAGTACGGATTTCTCATTGTTTGTCTTGGTACTCTTAGTACATCGCTCCAGTTGTGCACCCAGCAAAGGCTCAACAATGAATGCATTTTGGTCTGAACCAAACTTCCCAGGAACTCTACATCAAGTCTGACTGATGAACCAGAAGCATGGAAGCCTCAAAGCTGTATGAAAAAATATGCTGACCACAGAAATAACATGGTCTTCTTATAGCGTGCTCAGAGCCTGTATGTGTTCAAATTGAGCTGTCCCTCAAATCTCGGGATAGGATAAAATCAGGAATTAATAATGATCAGTGGCTTGGAGGGGAAGGGCAATGACCACACTTATCTGCTCTCTTTTGTGTATGGGGGTGTGAGTACCTACAAAATGAAAAAACTAGACAGCACTTGCCAGTTGCTTTCAGCTGTGTCCCCATCAGCAGCCTATACTGATTTTCTTAGTCATGTCTAGTAGACAACATTAAGAGAATCAGTCTGCAAGCTGCAGGTACAGAGCAGTTTTCAGGGATCTATAATCATGTTACATAAAGTAGGGTTTATATAAAGTTGACAGAATGTGCTGATGTGAGCCATTTACAGTTCAATTGTAACAGAGCAGTCTGGCAAGCAGCTAGCTCTATCTGGGATATGATGTACTTTGGATTCTGCTATCAAGTCAGATTTAGAATAACAATCTGAAGGGAACACAATCCCCCCATTTAAAAGCCTGACTTGTCTTCCTTGGATTCAAGAAAGCAAAAGAAGCTAAGAGAGTCTGCATAGTCCCAGCAAACTTTTCATTACTTTTTACTGAGATGCAAATCATCTAATTTTTGTCAATACAGAACCTTAATTTAATACAGTGGATAACACATTCTCTCCTAAAAGAAATATGTTCTTGAGTAAAAAAAAGTCAAATAAATGAAGTAAATCATTTTTTTCAGCCTAGCTTTACTATGTATCCTAAAACATATATTGAGAATGCTTTAAAGGGACTAAATTATGGAAGAGGCAAAGACTATGAGGCTAAACATATTTCCATGGGTATGAAAAGACAGAATTGTCCTTTTTAAACATCAGACTATATTGTCCTCTGACTTTACTTCAGACACATTCTTCCCATTTCTTTTCTTATGTCCTTCATACAATTTTATCATTTTCTTCATAGATTATGTATGTTTCACGTCATTTTTCTTCGTGTGTTTTGAATATTGGACACTTGGACATTCCACATTGGCCAAGTCCCAGACATCAAGATTAAGACAAGATATTACCTCCAATTTTCAATGAGCATACCAGTTAGTGTGTCATTAATTTTAATTTTTAGCCCAACTCAAAACAAATGTGCCTTCGCTGAGATTCTTTAGTTGTAGCCTTTGAACGTTATGATCAGTAGCTGCCTGATATCTTTCCAGTACTCTCCGTATTTTAATAGATTCTCACATTATGGGCTATAGAGATAGATAGCTCAGCAGGTAACGTGCTTGTCTTATAAGACAAGCTTGAGTTTGGATCCTCAGTACCTAAGCAAGATGCCAGGCATGACAGTGCACACCTGTAATCCCAGTGCTGGGGAGGCAGAGACAGGATTATTTCTGCAGGTCACTTACTGCCAGCCTAGTCTAACTGGTGAGCTCCAGGACAATGAGAGACCCTGTCTCAAAATTAGGTGGACAGAATTTCCTGAAAATGACACACAAGGTTATCTTCTAGCCTCTGTACATATGCACATATGTGTGCACACATACATAGGGACTCTCTCTCTCTCTCTCTTAATCTAGCCTTACCAAAGTGGAATAAAACAAAATCAAAATGAAAGAAGACTCTCCTCCTTCCAGACTCACTTGCAGCTACATTGCAAACATCAGTCTAGGATGCACCAAGCAAACACACCCAGAGCAAACTCGGGAAATGCAACATGGGAAGTGGCTATTTAGAAAGACTGATGTGGATGAACTTGGTAGAAATTGATTCTTCAGGAGGGAATTGTAGCTGATTGCTCCATGTGGTGTCTAGTGCAAACAACAAAAGGAGGCTATAGAGCTGTCCAGGAATCAAAACCTCTCTGTGGAGAGTGGGAACTCTGAGCAACATCAGTGGTGAATTCCTTATATTAACTTGGCCCAATGGCCCTTGTCAAATGCTGTGTCCTACTGAGATCTGTTTACAGATCTCTTTCTCTTAAAACTATCCACAATAGATTCTGTGGCTTGTAATTGAAAACTTTGCCAAATTAATAAATAAAACATGGAAACCCATGTCATGGGCAGTAAGAAAAATAATTACTATAGGCAAAAGGGATAGATTTTTGTCTATGCTTATCTTCTGATTCCCTAGACATTTATTTAACTTTGCTGTGCCTAGCTAGTAAGAAAAAAATTGTTTGTTTGAATTCCAAATTCCTCAAGTGCCTGTAAACATGGATTCCTGGTGTGAAAAACAAACATACTTTCATAGCACAGAACTTTGATCCACTGTTATCCATTTAATTTATCATGTGTTTTGAGGGAAAAGTGTAAGTTTGTTAATTTGGGATAGCTTTCATCCTTTTTAATATTAGTATTAATATCAGTGTGTCAGAGATTTAATTATAATATGTTTGAAGATATGAATTTATATTTATACATAACTAGTAATCCCAAATAAGAGGGTAAACACAAATATATTTTTCTAACGTATATACTAGTTTCAGGTGTACTGTGCATTGCCGGTAACTCTACATACTTTATTGGGTTTCCAACCTGTGTTAATAAACTAAAAGGGAAGTTTTTAGAACTGAATCGGGCTAGCATTTATTACATTCTTAATTGGATTCTAATTTCTGAACAATAATTAAAGGTTGGAAAACTCATAAGATTAGTAGGTATAGATTATGGGAAATGAATACATATTGCAGTGTCCTCTTTTTCCCATTTCATTTCCTATCTTATACATACAATGGATCTCTCCTTTTCTGGTCCCCTATCCATTTTCTCACTGAGATAGTGAAATAGTTCTTCAACTCCTTCCTGAGCAAAGTTCAAAGACTCCTAAGACTTCTTTAATTAAAAACTAAGATCCCCCTTACTCAAGCCATGTTAGTAATTGGAACTGTAAACAGAGGATGAAGTCTTAGAATGCTTCTCCCAGCCTCAGTTGTAATGCTATTTTTATGGTTTTAGGACCCGTAAGACCTATGAAGAAAGAACATTGTTTCTCCAGAACCACATAGTCTTTGATGCATAGAGAGTGAACAAGCCACATTTCTTACATATGTGTGTGAGAGACAGAGAAATAGAGAGAAATAAGAGAGAGATAAAGCATACTGTGTATGTATTCAACTGTATGAGTCTGGGTGCACCTGCACAGTACAGCACATAGGTGGAGGTCAGAGAACAATTTTGAATGTTGGGCCTCACCTTCCACCTTGTGTCTCAGGCAGGGTCTCTCATTGTTCACCTCTGCATTCCTCAAGCTAGCTAGCTAATGAGCTTCTGAGGCATTCTCCTGTCTCTGCCTCTCTTCTCACCACAGGCACACTGGGCTCAGATCCTATACCGGTTAAATTCTGTTGTCAAATTTATCAGATTGGGAGTCAAATTAGAGTCATGCCTCTTGGGCAGGTCTGTGAAGGTGTTTCCAAGAAGGATTAACTGAAGGAGGCAGACCTTCTCCTAGAGTGAGCAGCCCTTCTGATGGTAGGCTGTATATAAAGGAGCTCTTTGAGAACAGAGCCCTCTCTTTGCCAGAATGTCCTTGCTACTTACTGGCTGGTGCATGCTTTTACCCGGATGCCCTTGTTACTCCATCCTGCATGTGTCATCCTGATCCAGGTACCCTTTGTAGACTTTGGAACCCAGCTTCATCAGCCTTCCAATGTGGACTGAAGACCAGAGGCTCTCCTGGAATCCTCCAGGCCTTCAGTGCCAGATTGGAACTGTGGAGGCATCCAGACTTATGGACTGTGCAGCCACCAAGTTCCTTGACGCTCAAGCCTGCTGACAATTATTGTTGACTGCCCAGCCTATAGCCTGTAAACTAATCTAATAAATCCCCTTTATAATACATATTCATTCTATTAATCTATTTCTATAGAGAATCCTGATTAACATAAATGCTCATGCACAATGTACATCTTTAAGTGGGTTAAGGGAATCTGTACTCAGTACTTACACTTGTAAGGAAAGTATTTTATCCACTCAGTCATCTCCTCAACTCATAAGCAATATTTCTTAAATGATACTTTGGCATTGAATTGTCACTAATAAGTTTCTGATAGGTATATGGAAATGCACAGTAACTAAATTCCAGATTTCTAATTAATTTTAGATGATCTGTGGTCCACATAGCAAAAATATCCTCAATCAGCACATGTTACTTGCAAAATCAACATTTATAATTTACCTTAGAACAAAGAGGATAAAAGAAAATTCATATTCATCTCACAATTGCCTTTACTGAATGCATTTTGAAAAATTATAATTCTGTCTATATGAGCAACTATAAGGCCTAGAAATGACTTATGCAAGTGACGTAATCAACATGGAAAGTCCAACAAAGCGCTGAACTAAAGAATCTAGTCAGTGAGAGTAAGTAGGATTTTCAGTCTTGAGCACTGGAATTGATATTTCTAGATGCCATATTTCAATATAATTACATGGGGGAAAATCTGATTTTCCCCCCTGATCTAAAGCCTATACTGTTCAGATATAGTCTTCTCCTATGAGAAAATGGCTATAATCATTTTTAAAGATTTTTTTAAATTCTAGGTTTATCCTTTGCCCTTCTGAGAGATAAGCTGCAGCTTATGGAGCTACTATAGATTTTATCTTCTGTGTAGTGATTCATTTTTTTGTCTGTTGACCTTTTCTCAACAATAATAATTATTTCAAGAAAACTCAATAGCAATTGGGACATCAAGAATTATTTTATGCACCCCTCCCCAAAAAGGACAGTGCTTTCCTGAAATCATTTATTTATTTGCTTCAGACTAACCATGTTGCTTGGAATTATTGGCTTGCATATAAATACAACTAAGAAACATTTTCTTTTCATACAAAAAACAGATGGATTCTTGTTTTCTAATAAAGTAAAAATGATGACAGAATGAAAACGGGAAAAAGAGGAAACATTCCAACATCTACAAAATTGTAATTAGGCTACTTCTTTAAAAATACAAAAGGTCTTGTTTTTGCCCCTTCATCCGCTGAGAATTATGAGAATTAATCTCCCAGCTCCAACCACATTTAATAGGAACCTTGTGATTTGATGCCTGTATATCCCATGGAAGGGAGGGTGATGCTCTAAATGAGCATTTTAACAGATGTGTTTGTTGTGAGAGTTCTTTCAGAGCTACTCTGAAGAAAACCAAGGGCATAACAATTGGAACCAGACTTAAGTGACTGTTATTTAAAGTAGGTGGTCACATAGGAAGTGCAGGCTCCTTTGGCTCAGGATGTCTGTCCACACTGTTGATTTCAGTCGGGTTGACCCATTTTCTTGCTATTTCAAATTGGTGTCAATTCTAGTCATCTATTTTCCTTAAGTAACATATTGCAGATGAAGGTCAGTGATTTTGCACAAAGAAACATGGGGGGTATTAATCAGGGTTCTCTAGAGGAAACATAGTTGATAGAACAGATTGTAGTGAAAGGGGAACTTATTGGGGTGGCTTACAACAGTCTGACAATAGCAGTCTGCAGGCCCACAGGTGAAGGAACTGTAGTTGTTCAGTTCACGTAGCTGGATGGCTCAGCAGTCCCAATCCAGCCCAGAAGGCCTGATGGCTCCCTGGGGAGTGGCTGCTCTTCAGTCTACGATGTGAGGGTAAGGAAACTGGGCTCCAATGTCCAGGAAGGGTAAGAGACAGGATGCAAGAGCAAGTCACGAACAAGCACCAGCAGACAGGGAGGAAGAGAGGTTCCCTGCCCCTCAAGCTTCCTTATATCCAGTCCCCTTCTGGAAGGCTGCCAATTCGGGGGAGGGGGACTCACTCTAGAGGAGGGACCTCCTCCTTTTGTCAATCCTTTCTGCAGGCAAGCTCAGAGACCCACGCAAGGTTAGTGTAGATTATTAAATAGGTCAAGTTGACAATAAACTTAACCATCACAAATCCACCCCTTGTCAACTTGACATCAAATCATATCTCCTTGCATCTTAATTTTCAAATGAAGACAGTAATCTCATGATTCTGCCTAACATGATATAACTATCCCACATACAACTGAAAATGCATAATCTTCCCCAACATGAGGCAGGTCCCTTGAGGAATGCTTAGTCTAATATCTAATAAGTTAAATATAAAACAATGATTAATGATATATTCTCAATTAATATTAATTTCATAATATAGAAAAACAAAGGTATTTGTATACATATGGGCAAACATTCTTAGCAAGTAATACAAAACAAAATAAAACAAAAACTTGTGGCAAATACAGCCCTCGTTTTTGTAACTGGTCACATGGCCTTAGTTGGTATTTGTAACTACCTTCTTCTACTACCCATTCTGTATTTCCTCCACCTTCAGCAAGCTCCTCAGCATATGTTGGTTCTTTACCTGGAGGGGTGACCCATACTTTCATTCCTGGTGGATCAGGGCCATTTTTCACATTATCTTGATTGAGGTGTTGTAGTTTCCCATTGACTTTGATAACAGGGCATGGTAACACCAAGAGGCACCCGATAGAGTCTCCTGCACTCCAAACATATTCTTCCTTGCCTCCATTGTGGAAGAGCAGTCCAATTTCTCCCTGGTAGTCTGGATCAGTCACTCCTGCTAACACTGTACCTCCTTTCTTGTCCTGTTGACTGGAGGGCATCAGGAGCCCAAGGTGGCCAGGGGGGAGTCTTAGCTTCCACTTCAATGGAATGTTCTCTGTGCCTCATGGCAAAAGCACTTCCCCTTCTGGGGCTAAGGCTTCTAGGCCAGCAGGGTATAAGGTTAAGGGATCAGGAAGCAAAAATTTGGCTAATGGGTCACTTGGGGTGATGGTAAATGATAACATTCCCATTTCCTCCCCTTGATTACTGGACCTGTAGATCCAGGCTATAGGAGAAACAATACCATATATTGGATTCTAGTTCAGAGCATACACAGCCTGCTGGAAAACCCTGCCCCAGCCCTCCAGGCTAGTGCCACCTAGTTAGCTCTGTAAGGGCCGAAAATGCTGCCCATTCATCTGCAGTTGTTTGAGAGACTATAACCACTAAGTTTGGGCCAGGTGATCTGCATTGGGATACTAGGAAGAATGTGGACTCTTTGAAGTAAGAAGCCTGAATGCTTTGTTGCCCCTGGATAAACAAGTTGATGGCCCACCTGGTACTATGGAGTATAACAAATGCAGAAAGAGATGGTCATTGGATTTGTAACACAAGTTTTAGCCATGGGTAGTGTGAAGCAGGTGTGCTGGATTGCCTGCGTGGAGGCTTGATGGAGCCATGAGGATGAACTGTGGATTGCAGTGGAGACCCAGTGAAATCCCAGGACTATGGATGGCTGCCAAAGTGAGCTGCCAGCACCAAATGAAGTTTTCCCAGACTGAGTAGCTGAGCTGGAGGGGCAGAATCATAGCTCCAAGAGACATGTTACCGGCTAGAAGTATTGAACTTGGAGTTAGAGATTGATGTTGCCCTGCTTATTTAAATCTTGTATTGGTTCTATCTGTTTTTGCCATGCCTCATGCTATTTTTTGCAGTGTGAATGTTCTGTGCCATTATGGGTTTGTTTTTTGGTACTATGGATCAATTGAAAGAAAACCTGTGGGGACCTATGGAGTTGAGCTGAACATATTGTATTTTACATCATGTATGATTATTAGTTTGTGGGGGCCAGGGACAGACTGTCTTGGTAGATACAGGTATCCCCCACAAACAAATGTGTTCTGAATGATCAACCCCAAGATGATGGCAGTTTGGGTATTAGAACCTCACTAGAGCTGTGTTGTTGGGGGCGGGCTTATGGAGGTTATAAGCCAGCTTCCCCTTGCCAGTGTTTGGCACACCTTCCTGCTGTTGTTTGCAGTGCTGTGGGAGAGGTGATGTCCACCCCTCTGCTCATGCCATCATTTTCCCTGCCGTGATGGAATCTCCCCTCAAGTCTGTAAGCCAAATAAGCCCATTCCTCCACAAGCCGCTTTTGTTCAGGTTCTTTTTTGTTGCAGCAACGACAGAAAGGATGACTACAACAGAGGGAAAAAAGAAACAAAAACAAAATAAAACAAAGACCAATTTCAATCCATAACTAGGAGGAAAAAGGCCAATTAGATAACAATTACCTATTAACTTGCCATGATGTGTAGAGTACTGGAGTACATTCTGTATGGATAAACAGGAAGCAGAAGATAGTAACCATACCTTTTCAAGAATGTGAAATCTAACAGAAACAGAGCAAACATAAAATAATGATGGAAAAATATGGGGAAATAACTGGGGACATATTCTAGGGTAGAGTATCTGCCTAGCATGTGAGAGGCCCTAGGTGTATTCCTCAGCACTTCAAACAACAATGTGGAGAAAGATGTATAAGATGTCTGACTATTCTATGCAAGACCCAAATCAAGGTGTCTGATTTCCCATAATAGCTTTTGAGAGGATCTCCCTGTGCAGCTTGTGGATTCATCACTGCTTTGATGAATTTACATGCTAAATAGTGGGATAAGAGAGCTGATCACACAGATATCACCCACCTATATCAATCCTGTCTGAACTATTCCAAGCTCACTTCATACATGTGAATTCAGATGGCTTAAAGAAACTTCTACAGTTCAAACCTATACTCTAGAATAAACTGAAATGAAATCTTCATTGAGAAGTGATTGCCTCCCACTCTCCTCTGGTTTAATAAAAACTTCAAATTGAGGAAGATTTTCTATTGGATTCCTTAAGAAAAAAAAAGAATTTGAAAAACAAAAGGTTTTCAAATTGGGAATCTAGTATGAAAGAAGAAAGCTGGCTGTAGCTACCCCCAGGGTGCATCAGGGAGAGAGAGCACTGTGTGACTTCTGCTTCCCCTTCCTCAGGAGCTGTCCAAACACAGGGCAGTGTTTGAAAAACAGTGGAGGAATCAAGAACAGCAACCTGGGAAAATGCACCAACCATGCCAAACCATTCATGTTCATAGCTCTCCCTCCCTGCTTTTCCTTTTTTTTTTTTTTTTTTTTTTTTTGGCAAAGAGAACCGTCAAAAGCAAGATCATATGCATTAAACCATTTGAACACAAGTGCCTGTCCCTTAAACAGTAAGTTCCTAGTAGGAACAGAAGCAAGTGACTGCTGATTCTCCTGTGGATAGATGGTTAGCACTGAAGATGCCAGTGTTTTTGTTGAGTTTTAGATTTTCTTTTCCCTCTCTCTTTTTTTAAGCACTCAGAAAAAAAAAAAAAACCTATCCATCTGTCCTTAATCTGGAAATGACTCAATGATTTAGAAGCTTTTGTTTAAAGCTCACAGGATTGCTATACATTGACTTGTCTGCCTAAATGTGAAACTCAGGCCTTCAATTAGACACCCAAGTGAGAAAATTATGAGAGTAACAGAATTCTGTTTTTTAATAACCATTTATTGTCATCCAGTGTATTTAACTTAATATCTTAAGTCTTCCTTGACATCTAGTTAAAATGGTAGTCTCATCTCACTGAAATTGATGAAATCTAAAATGTATAATTAATGACCTCCTTTGCAGAAGAGTAGAAAATTAACTTTATTTCTTTTAGAAAAGGTGTTATTCTCATGAATAACCAAATTTCTCTAAGTTGCTGGAAGTAGTTTAGCTTAATAGTCTTATAAAAAAAGATCACAGAATTTTTATTCTTTCTTTTGCAAAAGAAATAAAAGCTGCACGTACTGTTACACTAATGCTCAAAATTGGAGATATAATGTCAGCTACTTTCATTCTCATCACAGTCATTATTTTCCATGCTTTCTTATTTTTTAACCCTTTTGTTTAATTTATGCATTTCCCTTTCCCCACAAACAGTAAGTTCCCTGAAAAAACAACAAAGACGTTGTCTTAGTCATTATAGGGCTCATATGCCCTCATATGCCATCCCAACAGTATGCACCTGCTATGTACATTTATTGGCACTCAATAAATGTTTGCTCACAAACATTTTAAATTTTAAATTGATAAATGTGCAAAATACTGCTCCTGTTTCTGAGCATAAAGATGTGGACTTGTTGACATCACAGCCCTATGAACAGACAGCAAGACTTCCAAGCAGGCAGATGGTGTATGAGCAATCCCTTTACCTCCTCTACCTTCCCTCCACCTGGCCTGGAGATGCTAATGGAGTGAATAATGTGACATTCTTTCTTACTTTCCTCCTTCCAAAGGCTGCTGTTAATATCAAATAGATGTCATGGGCTCCAATGTTGAGAGCTCATGGAAAGCGGAGCTGTATGCAGCTTCTTACTCCAACGATAAAAATGACCTTGGATTTCCCCAGCCTCCTCACCTATAGGAAGAGTCTAATGCTACCTGTACAGGAAAAACAGATCTCTTTGGACAGTGAGTAGATGCTTTAGGAAGATGGTCCCATGGCCCATGTCTGATTGGAGAAGGGAAGATTTTCCAATACTGAATTTGATCTTGGGCAGTGCAGACACAATGGTAGTGTCACCAGTCTGAAGAGTGTCTAAACCTTGGTATCACTTGAGTTTCTGCCATTGGTAGATCTTGCACTCTAGTGCATATGAGTCAGATTGCCTGGCTTCTTATTGCCCCTTTCTACTCTACCAGGTTGATCCCAGGCATCCTCAGGTGGGAGTGAAAAGGCCAGAACAGGAACCTTTATGATTCACCTTTCCAAGCTTCAAGACTCAAAGAATCAGCAGGGCTAGCTAGCATGGGACTATGGTCAATGGCTATGCAAAGTCCTACTTCTGTACAACATGACTCAAAGCCTAAAACTGAGGGTTGAGCACAGAACAGAAACACTTCATTTTTATTATTTTTTAACATTTTTATGGACAGGCTCCATAAATATAGACAACATGTCATGATCATAATCCCCACTCACCACCCTTGCTGCCTCCCTCTCCTCTGAATGCCTTCTTTTTTTTCCCCAACTAGTCTCTCTTCTATTTTGATGTCATTGTTTTTATCCCTCCAATTTTACAGGTCTTGTATAGGTAGCATCAGCCACTGTGAGGTCGTGCATGTCATGACTACTTTGTATCTGGAAGACAATATTGTAAAGCAACTCCTCTTCTTCCTTTGGCTCTTATATTCTTCCCATCAACTCTTCCACAGTGGTCCCTGAGCTTTGAAGGGTATGACAGAGATGTCTCAGTAATGAACACTCCACTGTCACTTCTCAACACTGTGATGAGTTTAGAGTCTTCCCAGTGGTCACCACCATCTGAAAAGAGAAGCTTATCTAACAAAAAGTAAAAGTAAAATTAATATATGGTCATAAACTTGAGTACTTAGAGGGCAGCTTGGTGGGCATAATACATCCATTTAACCATACAACAGTAGTAGTTTTCCTAGTAGGGCTAGAGACTTTTGATTGGGTTTTCAGTATCATGCATGAATTCCCTCTCATGAAGATGATCTCAAATCCAATCAGAGAGCAATTGGTTTCCTTCACAACAGACATGCCACCATTGCACCCAATGGATCATTTGGCCTGGCTGAGCCATAAAGCTTGTAGGGTCCACTGCTGATTAAGACCATTGATGACTTTTCTCCCCCAACAGGCTGCATATATGTCCAGCAACCTGTCAGTTAGTCAACAGAGAGGAGACTTCCAGCTTAGCTACAGCTTGAGAGATATCATGGAAAGCCCCATAGAAATGATAGATAAATAAATAAATAAATAAATAAATAAATAAATAAGGAAACTTGGCTAATAAGGTTCTGGAGGTGATACTTCTCAGAGTAATGAAGGAGAAGCCAGAATACCTCAAGTGGTTGTCCCAAAGGATGGCCTTTGGCAACACAGGTGTTGGAGGAGCTGTGAGGATCATGGGAGACCAAGGGGACCAAGGTAAAACAGTAAGCAGTTTGTGGAAGGAAACAATCAGGAGTGCTGTACTGTCTGTGGTGTGGAAACATGAACATGAGAGAGAAATGCTTTGTTGGATTTGATGGCTGGAATCAGCCTTCAGGAACCTATCCAGCCAAGACTGGCACTCACTGGATGCTTTGTGTGTAGGCAGAGGGAACCAGAGATCTTCATGACCATCTGCATCATCAAGTGCTCATTGGCTACTTGGCACAAGAAAATATTTTAGACAGTGAGATGATACACAGAAATGGGCAAAAAAAATTTAAATCACTGCCCTTTGTGGAGCTTTTTTTTTCTCATTTTGGGAAATGGTCAATAAGCAAAATAATATGTAGGAGAATGATAGCAATTACTATGGAGAAAATATGTCAGGGAAGGTAGATCAGGAATGCTAGGAAGACAAGATTATCATTTCAAATAAGATGTCCAGAGAAGGTGTCGTGGAGAAGGTGTTTCACAAATGACATCTTCAAATAAGTTTGTTTGCTTGATTTTTTAAACCGCAGGAATGTAAATTTTCAAATGTAGAGAAGGCAATCTGAAAAGTCAGAAAAGAAAAGGTAAGGTGCTTCCTGAGAAGCGTGTTGGGAAATGGGTGAGAATCCACAGCAGGTCCACCTTGGAAGGATTTCTAAGGAGCCCAGAAGCTCTCTGAAGTTCCCCCTCCTTCTCTAGGAAAGAAGATTCTGGCCTACCTATTGGTCCCATTAATACTATCTTTGTATGTTACATATAAATTTCTCATTTATAGTTCTGAATTCTTTTTACTTTTTGGTTTTTAGTATTCTCTAATAAACCATCTTATGGACACCGTTGCCAACCTATAACCCACAATTTAGTTCCAAAAGTCTAGGATTTCACTCCCACACACAAAACAATAGCTAGTCAATATTTGAGGAATAACTCCAAGCACAAAATTAATGTAGAAATCTAGCCAGAGAGAGATGATGATTTGGAATAAGAAAATGAACCCAAGTTGTCCTCGGAAGATAGAAAATAGTTTGAAATTACTTTCTGAAATTTCCTCTTAGAATGAATACCCAATAGAATAAAGAAATTAAAGTCACCATAGATGATTTGTTGAACAGTTATGGGACACACAGAAGAGAGAAGGTTGAATGAGTTGGTATCTCTGGCCTAATAAGCAATTATAGAGAAAAGAAGATCAACTTAAATACAGCCCACATTGGACCATGCGTCTACATGAGAAGACAGCTCAGTGTGGCCCCTGGGATTTGTCAGGGATCATTTGAATGTTTGCAACAGGGAAATTTGAATATTCAAATATTTAATGAAAGTACCATCTTTGAGAACTCAGGGCACTCATCTTTTCAACTCAGTAAGCTTTGATGAGTTGTATCCCTTTTCTTTCTACAGATTATCTTTCCTGTAAATTTTTCTTGACAAGATTACATTTTCATCTAATATTCTCCAGATGCAAATGAATATTATTTACATGTATGAAGTGGGTTAAGAAATCAAAATGATACTCAATTGATATTTACAGGCAATTTCATCGACTTCTTTTTCAGTTTCACAGAATTTAAATTTAGCATATTCTGACTCATATTCCATTAGATTGGTACACTTAAGAGTTAAGCACATTTTCTTTCATTAAAGCTTAGTTTCTGTGGTTTAATCAGTGAACATATAATTGCTTAAAGTATTCATTTTTATAAGATTTTTTTCAATAAATTATCAAGGATGCTTAAATCTAAAAGCTGGTGCTATTTCTGTACTTGTGGTCATAGATACACAGCACAATCTTTGCAGCTAGTCAGCTTGCTCTACTTTAATCTAATAAGCCAGCTGGAAAAATGGTTCTGTTTTCTCTCTGCTGGATTTATTTTTTCTTATATGAATATGGTCCTTTAATGCCTTGTCATCCTGTATTAGAGGCCACATATTTTGACTTTTACTCATTCCTTGATTCAGCAGGTTCATAATGATTGAGAGCTTCCTATATGGTAAGCACATAGTAATGAATTAACTCATTTATTCCTCATTATAACCCTATGGGATACCTACTGTTATTAGTCTTATGAAGATGGGGAAACTAACACACAAAGAAATCAACCTTGGAAAATAATACCCACCTTCTAGATGGGCCAAATCCTCATTAAGAGCAAGAGTATATGTGTACAGTATGGAGCTACACAAGGTCTGTTGTGTTCTCATTAAAGGCAATGATTTGTGGGAAGCATGCAACATAATGCCCAGTGCTCTCTGCACTGTAAGCATTCAACTAGAATTAGTTCTATTGCACACCCTGCATATGTTGTTCTATTATAGCAAATGTCTCACCATGTTCCAATTATGTATTTAGCTAAATGACCTTGAGCAAAATGCTTAACAGCTAGTAAGTAGCACTGCAGGATTCTTCCTGTCTAGAGTCCCAGCTCTTAATCAGTATAATATCCTGCTAGATAAACAATATAGCATTGTTAATTCCATCAAATCAACACACATTCCACCTTATTATGCTATTATGGTTCACAGGGGATGTGTCTATTATTGCACTGGTTTGGGAACACTATCCATAGTCAAATTTAGATGACAATATCAAGGGGGGGCAAATTCAGAAGGAAATATATATATATGGAACAAGTGCCCACAGTAAAGATTGTTCCTCTAGTAAATTGTGTTTTTTAAGTTTTAAGGTAAAGTCATCTTTGTTATGTGCAACTAGATTGCTCTTTCTGAGCCATAAACCTGATATTCCTCAAATGAAATCTTATAATGTCTTTTTGCTAGCAACAAGGTTTGCCATGGTCTACATCTGTGGTTTTCTGAGGTTCTTTCCTTTGATCATCACTTGCAGTTAGGAGAACTTGGGATTTAAAACCAGAAAGATACAGACTATAATTCCTTAGTCGATGACTAGAAATTGGGTGGTCCAGGGGAATATTTTTATCTCTCTAATCCTTATACTCATTCTATGCAAACTGAGGGTAACAATACACAACTCTGAGGTGATATATTATTTGGATGATATGCTCTCTATATAACCATTGCATATGTAAATATGTATACTTTCTTTGCCTACATAAATATATATAGTTTCTTGAGACAGAGTCTCATTATATAGCCCAGGTCATTCTCACTGTTCTTCAGCTGCAACCTCTTGAGTATAAATGTGCAAGGCCATCATACTTACCTAAATATGAGCTATATTATTATCGCTGTTGTTGCTATCATTCCATGATCTCTTGAGAACAGAATACTACCATTTTCCTTTGCATCTTATCTTACACAGCAACCCTATGCAGGAAAAATTCAACAAAGTTTCAAAATGTAGACAAATTTTCTTCAAGCTTGGAATGGGGGTGCACCTTTAATCCCAGCACATGAGAAGCAGAGGTAGGAGGATTGCCATGAGTTGTGAGGTCATCCTGAGACTACATAGTGAATTCCAGGTCATCCTGGGCTAGAGTGAGACTCTACCTCAAAAATAAAATAAAATAAAATAAAATAAAAATAAAAGAGCTTCTTCCACTCTCCTCCTGAGTCAGAGTTGGGTATCTAACAATACCAAAACTCATAGTGTACACAATCTCATACTCTTAGTCCTATGACAGATTTGAGAAACCAATTTCATTAGTAAAGGTAGAAACCTATAGTTGCCATAGAAAACAACTTCTAAACGTCCATATGGCTTTAGTTCAGATTCATAGAACAGTCTAAGCATGTAGGGTTATCACTGGCTTGGAATGAAGATAAAATGATCCCAAACATCTAAATTCCCACAGAATTGAATGTTTTGTATTTTTACCTACATAAATGGCTTTCTCCAATACCATTATCCACTTGTCTATAGATGCTAGCACAATTATCTTATCTTGTATAAGAATTCAGAAAGGGGCTAGAGAGATGGCTCAGCTGTTAAAGGTTGCAAAGCCTGATGGTCCAGGTACAATTTCCCAGTACCCATGTGTCATAGTCAACGACATGCCATTAGGATGAATCTCCAAACCAGGAACAGTTTGTGGAGGAAAGTATTTATTGAAGTAACAGATCCAGGGGAAGTTCCATAATGGAGAAAGAGGCTGGCCCCCTTTCAAGGTCCAAGCAGAGAGAGCAACTCATCACCAGCAACACACACACACACACCAGCAAACAGTAAGCTCTGCAGAGCCCAGACTGCTCTTTGCATATGTATATCTGGAATTCCAGATCCACCCCAGAATTACCTTAGGGCTAGAGCCGACTAGGCCAGGCTAAGGTGATACCTCCACCAGCCAGAAAGTTGGAGACAAATCACAAGCTTTAATAAACTCTTGAATCGACTGGGGGATACCCCCTTCAAACTACCACACTATGTAAAGCCAGATGCACAATGTAGCAAACGCAACTGGACTTCATTTGCAGTGGCAAGAGGCCCTGGCATGCCCATGAGCTTCCCACCCCAGCTTGCAAATAAATTAATTAATTAATTAAAAAAAGAATTTAGAACATACTCATCAAATTACATGAGTTAGATTATTATTCAAATATTTTAGAATATAAAAACCTTTATCTATAAATCTTGACTAAATTAGTTAACTTTGTAAGAAAATTGCTTAAATTATAACCACATAGAAAAGATCTAATTTCCAGCATTTCTACATTTAAAAATATGCTCAAAAAATGCTCAACTAGCTTCATTTGCATACGACCAAGAAGGAAAAGTATTCTTGCATAAACACTGTTTAACTCTTCCTAAGTGAATAGTCAATGAAGAGAGGTTAGGCTATTATAGTACTCAGTGAGGAGTCCTTTCTGTTTACAGGCACCAAGCTAAGTGCTTTGAATGTATGGCTCATTTAAATAACTCAATGAACATCATAGGAGAAGTCCTATTATTATAAATTGAGAATATTTTAACTGGCTGGACATAGTGGCACATGCCTATAATCTCAACACTTGTGATCTCTGGAAGTAGAGGCAGGAGCATCAGAAGTTTAAGGCCATCCTTAGCTACCTAATAAAGTTGAAGCTAGCCTGAGCTATATGAGACACTAGCAAAAGAAAAAAGAAAAGGGGGAAGGGGGAGAAAGGGAAGGAAGTAGAGGGGAAGGTGGAGGGAAAGGGAGAAGAAAAGGGAGGACAGAGAGAAGAAAAAGAATTCTTTATCTGAAATGCTTGGGAACAAAAATGTTACATTGTTTCCTTCATATTTTTAAATATTTGCATATGCACAATGAGATGACTTGCAGATAACACTCAAGAGTAATCATTAAATTCACTTGTGTTTCATATACTCCTTACATACATAGCCTGAAGGCAACTTTAATACTTTTTAACTGCCACTGAATTTTGACCAATGTCATCCCATGAGATCAGGTGTAACATCACATTAGAGTTCACGGAATTTAAATTATTAAGAATTTGGCAGCCGGGTGTGGTGGTGCACGCCTTTAATCCCAGCATTAGAGCGGTAGAGGTAGGAGGATTGCCGTTAGTTCAAGGCCACCCTGAGACTACATAGTGAATTCCAGGTTAGCCTGGACTACCTCAAAAAACCAAAAAAAAAAAAAAAAAAAAAAAAGAAGAAGAAGAAGAAAAAAAAAGAAAGAATTTGGATCATGGCTTCTCAAAATATAGGGATCCTCAGCCTGTATTACTTTTCATAGACGAAAAAACTGGAGTGATTGAAGCTGGCCCAGGAACTCAGCGCTGGGGAATACAGGAAGAAGACATTCACTTCAGGCAGTTGAGCTCAGAGCCCATGTTTTTAACCAGCTCCGCTGTCTCTGGGATAGGCATAAGTGGAAGGAAAAGAATGTGCTTTGGGTTTCCAATTACTGTCTTGGTCTTTATAAAATGGAGAGGAAAATGTAGAAAGCCAATTGGGCATGTTGTCATTAGAAACAATATAGACGCAATTATCTTTTTTTCTTTTTGCTTTAAAAAAGCTACAGCTTTAGTATAGCCTGAATTGACAGCTTCTTAGGTATGAATTAGCTTGGAAGCTGCTTCTTTTGATGCCAAAAAGGCATTTGATTTGATGTGGCAAAATAATACAATCCAGTTTTCAGGGTAACTTTTGAGCTGAACTCAAGATTTGCTTTAAAAAAAAATCTGTAATCTTCAGTTACTAATGGCTGATTTCCAGATTCTATTTTGAAAGTGATAATTAGGCCTGGAAATTTTTGCTAACTTTGTTATGTAAATCACACCTTTTTGGGGGGGGATTGGACAAAATAACACAATAGCAATAGAAAATTATTTCACCCGGGATGATTTTGTTCAGATGAGAAACATGTTTTGCCACATTCAATGATTCCTGAAACATTTGAAAATTCATCCCTGATTTCCTTACAAAAGAAGGATCTCTCATTTTAGTTATTCTAACCCAAAATATAATCTAAAGTCCCTCAGGCCTTGAGTCTCCATCCCTTGACTCATAAAAGTTGTATTATAACAATCTTGAAAACTACAATCTTAAATGCATTTCTCTTTTAAATCCTATTCCCTTCCTCACTCCATTTACAAGAACTCTTCTCTGGAGAGACTATAAATTAACCAGGTACCTGACCATGTGTTTTTTTTAACATTCCCATTTCTATACCTTTTTAAAACTTTAAGACTAAATTCCACAACTCCAGAAGATTTTTGTTATTCAAAGCAAACCCAAATATAAACCCTGTAAACTACATTGCACAATGAATATTGGAAGAGCTTGTTGGGGCCAGACCAAAAGGAACAAAATAAAAACCTAATCTTATCAGCACTCTTGCTTCAGTGCTGCTCAGAGTGGACGACAAATGACAACAGTCCTGCCATATAGCACTGAGCCTTCTCTTCTGGCTTCTTGAAAGTAGTGTCTGGTCTTGATAGGAAAGTCCAATTCCAATGACAGACTCAAGACATCTGCAGAACTAAATATATCTCTAAATACAGCACAGATTGGAAAACAGACTAGATCTGGTTTCAAAACACTATGCTGTTAACCCTTTCCAAGACATGGAACTCCTTGAAATGATAACCCTCATAAAGAGAAAAAATTGGCATGGAAGACCATTTGGATCCAAACATTTGCTTATAGCTCAAAAAGTGACATTCCCACAGTGACTCTATCACTTCATAAATTACTATTCAATATCTAATGGTCTGCCAATTGCTGAATCTAGGGACAAAAGCAAAATGAATGTCATTCTCCTATTTACATATTGAGGTCTGAATGAACAGGCAGATTCATTATAGAATTATTAGGAAGTCACAATCCTTTCTACTATTGTTTGTTCATTTCTTTTTATGAGATATTCAATTGCTGTTTTTCATTCTTGATCCAGGGCAGAAACACAAGATCTACACCAGAGAGTGATGACCTTAATGGCTCTTTTTTTGCTATACCACTTGACACGATGGGCAGTTGGCTTACACAGCCAGTTGGACACAAATGCCTTTGTCATCCGCCTCACTATGTCTTCTTGCTTTAATCATTTGCCAGAATGCTTTTGTCTCTTTTCTGTTGAGAGTGCAGTTTCCCTGAGCAATATGCTCTTTATAACTAGATGTGACATTTATCCTAATGCAATTCAAGTTTTTTTTATATATTTTACAACTTACCTACTTTGAGAAAGTCATTCTTAATTCACATGCTTCCCAATGATGAAGATCCCACATAAGGGGATTTTTCTTTTTCAAAATCCAGGGCCTAATCATTTATCTAGGCTTTTAAGTAAATATACTGATCCCCCAAATTCCCAATTTCACATTGGTAATTCCATGTTCTTTCTCTTGACACTACTATTTAGAGCACATATTTAATAAGTCTGCCTTTTATATCTATGGGTTTCTCAACAATGAATTCAATTACAAGTTAAAAACATTCTAGAACAGAGTGTACCCCTCTCTCTCTTTGTCTTTCTCTCTCTGTCTCTCTGTCTCTCTCTCTTCTCTACTTCCTTCTTGCTGATGTCATGATGTGATTCTGGCTTCTTGTTTCTGCCATGCTTTTCCTGCCATGAAGAACTTCTCCCTTGAAATTATTGATAATGAAAAAGAGAAAACTACAGAATAGAAAGATATGAAAAAATATAAAGCTTGGCACACAAAAAAATCTAAGCATGTTTAAAATCCAAGCCCCAGATACTGCAGCCCCTTCAGCTACAATTGCTGTAGAGATTACCACCATTAAAGATAAACCAATTGGGTGCTGGAGAGATAGCTCAGTAGTTAAAGTTTTTGGTTGCAATGCCTGACAGCCTGGGTTCAATTCCCCAGTACCCACATAAAGCCAGATACACAAAGTGACACATGAATCTGGAATTCTTATGCAGTGGCAGGAGGCCCTGACACGCCCATCTCCCCCCCCTTCTTTCTCTCTCTCTCTCTCTCTTTATCTCTCTCATTCTTTATAAGAAAATAACTAAAAATATTTTTTAAAAAGATAAGCCAACTGCTCTGCACTGAGAAAATAGGAAGGACGCTCTGAGGACAAAACCCAATGCTTTGAAGGCTCAAGATAGTAAGAATGTAAAATCTTTTGAAAAGAAACCCTGAAGTGAGAATGAAGGAGTTCTCTGGTTCTCCAAATTCAGCATACAGAGGCTGCTAGAACTGAGATTCAAGATCAGGCTCCATCCCCATCTGGCAACAGAACTTGGCAGCATCACCCTCATGGTACTGGATTGGAAGAATGAAAACTGCAAGGGTCATGGATTACACCACAGTTCCAGAGAGCTGCTGAGGCTAAGCAATGTGAGACAAGATCAAAGGCCCAGCAAGGAGGCCCTGCATGGAGCTGTGAAAGTAAACCTTAATTGCAGTGAGACCCCAGAAGGTTAAAGATACCAGAACCATAGGACATCTGCCAAGAAAAGATGTGGGCTCAGGGTGGATCTGGCCCATAAGGCAAGCTACAGCCAGAACAATGGAGCTATCCATGCCTTTTGGGGCCCAGACCATCCCATCAGGAGTCCCGATGACAGACATGGATCTGCAAGATGTGAACTTTGCCCTGCTAGATATTTCTCTTTCGTTGATCCAATTATTCCTTGCTATGCCTCATTTTTCCTTCTTGGATTGGGAATGTTTACTTTGTTGGAAGTATGTAACTTGTTTTACTTGTTTACTTTGTTGGAAGTATGTAACGTGTTATAGGAGCTCACAGTTAAGAGTTTACCTACAGTTAGAAAAACTGACAGGTGAATTGAAAGATTAACAAAAGGAATGAAAGGAACTGGGGGAAGAAGAAGAAGATCGGGGGATTTCTACACTAATCTAAACCAATAATGAATCAATACCATAAAATCCTATTTTCATATAGTAAACAATCGAGGAAGCAGTGGGCAGCGTCTGGTAAGAGGGGTCCTGAATAGGGTAGGAGGAAGCCTAACCCCAAGACAAATTGCTCTGGTTTATAACTCCCTGTCCCAGTCATTGGTTACTTCCTACACTGAGCTGTTGATTGAAGAGACCCATGATGTCCGCAACACAAGACAGGCTATGTTAAAGCTCTTAAATACCTGCCCCAGGCAAAAGGTAAGACCCTATTGCTGAAGATACCACAGAGTGTCATCATACAACACCTAGAAACCCTGCTTAATGCAGAATGGTAACCAGCCCCCAGATGTAGCATGTGTAGTGCTGGAAGGCATTATATGAGCTGTCAGGGAAAACTGGCCAGTGATATTCCAAGAAAGTAGAGGTCACTGATATACAACACTGACTGATGTTATGAGAAGACTGAACACACTGCTATATGGCAGAGACCAACAAGTCAAGAAGTGCTCATCTGTGCAATAGTGGCACTAAACCTAGGTGGGTAATCAATGGTTTGCTGATTGGCTAAGAGATCTGCTCAGTGGCAAGGAAGCTTTAACTGGAACTGGGATCCATGGTAAACTCTTATAGGGACCAAGAAGAACATAGGCTCCAAGGGGAAACTCCCACTAATAAGAGACCTAGAGAGAGGCTACACCCATTAGAATATTGCTAAAATTACAATGTTTGTGTCATTTAACCTATACTGATCTCACTCTCCGTTGGAGATTCTGTTTGTATTTTTCAGAACATAACGAGAACTGTGGACAACCCGATTCCACCAGTAGGACCTGAGATGATGCCTGGCACACAGACAGGAAATGAACAACCCCTAACTTCTGATATAGAACCCAAACAAAAGAAAGTGGTGAGATGAGCAAGAGACCTACCTCCATAGCAAGTCAGATGACCTGTGAAAGGATAATGGAGACAGACACTGAGGATGCCCAACATAGTCCAAAGCAGAAATCCAGAGACTCTTAAGTCCCCAAAAGTAAAGCAGACTTAAAATTCACCTACCATAACTCAAGAAATTTTGAGGAAGAGGTGATGGAAATGTTGTAAGAGCCATGGTGGGGGAGAAACCCAGAGACATTGTCCCCCTCAGCAACAACACACAAAGAAAAAAAACTGGCTCCCTCTGTACAATCCTTAACCTCCTATCCCATGGTTGGTCCAGCAAGCCCAATGAGAAGGGCCCCCAGTGGGTTGGGGACAGGGAGGAGGGAAATGGGAGTACTATCACAAGACTTGCTCATACAGTGTATCTAATTTTTGACAATAAGTATGTTTTAAAAAAAGAGTTTGCTTACATTTCAGAAGAGACTCTGCACTTAACATTTTGAAGCAGTATTGGAAGTGACCTGTGGAGACTTTCTGAATTGGACTGAATGCATTTTTGCATTATGAGATAGCCCTGAATTTGTGGGGAAAAGGGTGGGAGGTTATAGATTAAAAGTACATGTTTGAATGTCAAGTTGACAGAACATAGATTTGTGATGGTTAATCTCTGGTTGTAACTTAGCAAGGTGGCAAGATTTAGAATTACCATAGAAATAAATCTCTGGCTGTGTCTCTGAGGGATTTTCTAGATTAGATTAGTTGAGCTAGGAGGTGGGTGTTGTCATCCCATGGGCTGGGCTCCTGGACTATACAGGTGAAAACGGAGTGTCCATCATTCAGTTCTCTCTCTAGTTACCTGCTGATGTGATGATGTGAGGCTGGCTTCTGGCTTCCTACTCCTGCCATGCATACCATGATGGACTTTTTCTTCAAAATGTAAGCTGAAAATAAACTATCTCCTTCCTTAAAAAATACTCTGAAATAAAATTGCATGTATGCTGTTCATGTATAGGATTTTCATTATCATTAGTCCCTAAAAAATGTAAACTATTCAGATAGTATTTATATTGTATTAGAGCTATAAGTAACCTAGAGATGATTTAAAGCATTCGTGAGGATGTACATAAATTGTACATAAATGGCATATCATGTTATATGAGAGACATGACTTGCCATCTATGGATTTTGGAATCTGCACAGTATCTGGAACCAAATGGATATTAGCAATTCCTTTATCTTGTCCTCTTATTTCTAGTCTCAGCTGGCCTCTCAGCTAGTCTGTTGCATGTCAAAAATGGGAAAACTACCCATGCAGATTCTAATTCAGTAGACCCCAAACCCATCTAGAAATCCATACTGTTGTTAAACTTACATTTTTTAAAATTCTTACTCTTATTGCATTGTTAATGTGAAATACATTAAAAGAGCTAAAATATCTGTTGGGGTGTATCCTAAAATGTGGTCTGCATAAAGTTCCCTACTGACTGAGTAGAGTTCATAAACCAGTGCTTGAGAATCTTCATTAGCATCCTGTAGGCTAAGAGGGGATTTAAAGTGGGCAAAGACATGAAGAAAACACTAAGTGTCCAGGTAGGAGCTCTACTGCCAGGGGCTAAAATGATGGATTATGCGAACAAATGGGGATCATGAAATCTGAGAGTGGGCACCTTCTGCTCCTCCATTAGGGAAGACAAAATAAAGAGTAAACAGGGGCAGAATAAAAGGATCTAGCTGCATTTCTTGCTTATGTCATAGCTCAGTGAGGATCCGAGGGCAGGGAGAGGAAATAATAAGGTCCATGCTACCTCAGCAGCTCACCTCTACTTTCCAACAGTGCTGTCAAGAAGCCCTTGGAATCATCCAGCCAGAGGATGGGAAAAGAGAAGCTATGGAAGATTTATAAGACATTTCAGAGGTGAGGCCCAGAGGAGGTGCCCAGATAGGGGTGGGGGGAAAATTTGATAAGTACATGAAAGTGTCTCCATATCTGTGCAGACCACAATAGAACAAAAGGAATGTGACAGAATTTGAGGATAGAATCATCACAGAAGTTAATTAAAATTCAGTTATCAAGGTGAGCTTTAATTTGACTACTGTCTTTATAAAAATAGGGATTTGGGGATACAGTTATGCACAGAAGAGAAGAAGACACAGGGAGAAAACAGTTACCCACAATGTGAGAGGCTTGGAACACTCCTTCCCACACAGCCCTCATTAGGAAACAACACTGTGGTCCTCTAATTTACAGTTCCAGAACTATGTGACAATAGGCTCTTGTTTAATCCATTTAGTCTGGCATATTTTGTTACAGCCACCCTAGCAAAGCTCTTCTCTGGTCTCAGTTTCCTTTTACAGATGTCATCCAGCCAGCAGAAGAGGAATGGTAATGTAGAGAATCTTGCAAATTTCGGAGGTAATGCCAAAGGATTTTAGAGGCATAGCATGTCTACTCTCCAGTGAGAGCTAGAACTCATCCACCTATCCTCTACCTGCAGGCAAAGTAAGGAAATGTTCAGCTATCTGTAAGCAATAAAAAGGAAATAGGTTTGGTGTCCAGTGAAATTGTCTGTGCTACAACCACCTCACATAAGTTGCATGACCTAAAATTATAGCAGAAAGAATTTCTACTCAGACCACAAATAAGTGTATTTTCATAGACTTGGCAAGGAAGTAGAAGAAAAAGATTCTTCTCTCATTTATATATTACTCTACTGTCTACACACGTTGTTTTGTAATCATCACTCAGTTCATCTGATCATAAAAATAAGATCATTCAAGTTTCTGTTACACAAATATTTGCTAAATTCTATTATGTGCCCTCCCACCATTCCAATTCATAAGTTGAAATATACAATGGGATAGTATTAGGAACTTATATTCTAAATTTACTAAATTTACAATAGGATAGTATTAGGACTTTTAGAGGTAGTTGAGGTTATATGTGGTTTTCAGAGTGAAATTAGTGCCATTATAAAAAGAAAAAGAGACACCAGTAATGCTTTTATCCACCCTGCTCATAAAGTAAGAGATACCCTGGTAAGACAGGCAGAAGGCCATCAGATTTCCCATCCTGTGAGAAATGAATGTCTGTCTTATAAGGCATCTTGCGTATGGTATTTTGTTACAGCATCCTGAACTAACCACTACTTCATTATACATGCTAAGCACAAAGGAGACTCTCCCCTTAAGAATTTCCTGGTCAACTGGATGTAGGAAGGTGCATAGTTGCCTTCAATAGGTTATTTTATCCTTGTTTATATAAATATAGAGAGTTAAAGGGAGATTAACTAATACAAGTCAAAACATTATAAAGAGTCAGTGAGATCAAAATATTTATGCGTCTCTACCATGCATGTTGGTATATAGCAAATATTCATCATCTTACCCGCCTTCACCTTTACATCTGGAGTAGCATTTACAGGTCACAGAGTCATTACTGATACTAAAGCTGCTAGGGAAAGGTGAATTATGGAAAATATTATCATCTAAAATGCTTCTAACTGTACATGTATCACTATAGCAAGTTTAGCTGAGAACCCAGGCCCTTCTCACATGAACCACCCAACTTCTGTACCCATATTTCATCCCATAAGAATGCTATGGAAAAAACAAAAACACCTTCTTTCCTTTGGCTTTTCTTTGCTTTTGGAATGTCAAATTCTTTCCTCTCTGCTCACTACTAAGGTCCTCTGAGTTCCTTAGACCATGCCCTATGGAAACCCCCCTGAGTGTCTCAGCCTGATTTTATCCTCAAACTAACTAGTTATCATATCATTTGGGGTTAAGAATTAGAGTAAGATCTATTTTCATATTGCTAAACTGTGACTTTCATAATTTACTTTAGAATAAGTTTTCATGAACTACTGGTTCATTTGCTTCTTTCAAATCCATAAAATGATATGTCTCTTTAGTTTTTCGAGGTAGGGTCTCACTCTAGCCCAGGCTGACCTGAAATTCACTAAGTAGTCTCAGGGAGACCTTGAACTCATGGCGATTCTCCTACCTCTGCCTCCCAGTGCTGGGATTAAAGGCGTGCACCACTACGCCCGGCTTAAGTTTTTTTTTTTTTTCTATGTGTATTTTCTTTTTGTTTTAAAGTGAACCCTCTGCAATCTTCCTATAACTGTCAGGCTATTAAGGGTTACCTTAATCTGGCAGGTCTACCTAGGTAAGCCCTAGGACCATAGACATTTTTTCACTTTTTTTCATTTCTTTTCCAACACATTGTGACCAGCTGTCTGAAGCTAACCTGATAAGCAAGTGCACAGTGGGTAGAGATGCTGAACACAGCAGCAGCTTCAAGGTTGCAATTTTAGGACATTTGTACTGTGAGGTAACACTGGAAGAAGAAAGGCAGAATGTGAAAATGTCCAGATATTGCCTAAATGATGAAACCATATGCACATGGGCAAAACAGCATTGTGGTATCCAGTCAAATATCATTAATGTAAGAGGAAGGCTGTGCTCAAAATTGATTTGAATAATGAAAGTGAGCAATAAATGGAATATTTTAGTGCTGGGGTCTGATATCCATACTTATCTGTACTTATGATGCAATTACATAGGAGAGGGACAGCTGCTAAACCTAAAAGTTTATTCTTTCTTTTCTTTCTTTCTTTGCAAGCAGAGAGAGAAGAGAGACAGACAGAAAGAATGGACATACTAGGGCCTCTAGCCACTGCAAATAAACACCAGATGCAAGTGCCACTTTGTGCACCTGGTTTTACATGGGTACTGGGGAATCAAATCCAGGTCATTAGGCTTTGCAGGCAAGCTCCTTAATGGCTGAGCCATTTTTAAAATTTTTTTTCTTGCTTGTAAACATTCAGTAAGAAAGTGATAACAAATTATTTTAAGTCCAGCTTTTTGCTCAATAGTAAATTAGTCTAGGGGAAAAAATAATGACTGAATCTGAACATGGAAACTGCCTATATTCTCTGCAAATGATTGCTGTTAGGGCCACAAATATGATGGTCCACATACTCCAAAAGCTCTTGCTGGGCTCTGACCACTCCAGGCTGAGAGATAGGAAAGGACCAGTTGTATTTTTAGAGTTTAAGCCTGACATACTTAGATCTTATGTCTTGTTGAATGGGCTGGTAGACTCTTACACAATACAAGGTGCATTGTTGACACTCAAATGTCCTTCAATGCTACTATCAGGCACTCGTTCATCTTTGTTCATGAGTCTTGAGAACAAAAGAGAAAAATTTTACCTGCATTCCAGTGTTCTCAGACCATGTAAGGCACAGCAGCTAAGAAGTCTTCTCTCCATCATAAAACATTTTATTATGCCAATTATGGGAAAGCCAATCACTCAAATAATTCACAGTGAGATGGAGCCTGGCACCTGGAGAGCTATGGGGAGTAATCATAAAACTGGCCATGGATGTGAGCACAATGAAATAAATGCCTTCTAATTCCAGTGATTCCTGATTACTTAAAATCAGAGAAATTAATCATTCTTCCCTCCCTTTTAACGACAAGCCTAGATATAAATGCATTTAAGTAGGTGAGTTAGAATGAGCATCATAAGATTTGGGTTATGGATGAGATCATTTCAAAGGCAGAAGAAAAAGACAAAAACTAGCAGCAATCGCTCTCTGGCTCTGGATGAATAGATATATGATAGGTAGGTAGATGATAGATAGATAGATAGATAGATAGATAGATAGATAGATAGATAGATAGATAGATGGTAGATGATAATTAGAGGATAAATAGATGATAGATGATTGACAGAGAGATGTTAAGCTTTATAATAAAAATAATTTAAATATGTTTATTACAAAATATCATGATGCAAAAAGCAGAATTAATCTTTTTTCTTTGTTATCTTCCTTCCTTTCTTCCTTACTCATGCTTAGGCATTTCAAACACATCAGAGGGTAAATTTTAATTATGGAGCATTGGTGGCATAGTAAGTATCTATGGAGTTTCATAAGTCTATTTTCCCCTGTTAAATAAAAATGGAGAAAACTACTATCTTGGTTTTATTATTCTTTTTGTTTTCTATTTCAATAACTTTGCCACCAACTGAATTAATGCTAACATGTTCGTGAATCGTACAAATAGACAAAACCCAGTAGAGTGAAAAGTCGGCTTCATATCTTTTAGTTGTCATAAAATCTTTTCAACATACCTGAAATATGATTTTTAAAAAAGCAACTTCAAATCTTATTCTAAAGGACAAGTAAATATGTTTAAAAGAAAGAATTGGTTTCAATTCATTGTAACAAAACTTCTCTGATAATACTTTTTTTATCTCTTTGTCACCAACTTCCATCTACTCTATATCTAACCTCTCATGCTTCAAAATTTTATATATTTATATATATATATCTTTATGCTTTAGGGAGAAGAATGAAGTCCTGCATCCCCATCTTTAAATAGGTGATGAGTCACCTTCCCTATCAGAGCTCATCACTTTGGTCTGGAAAGTGTGCCCATGAATGGAAGAAGCACAAAGAAATAGGGGTTTGTCACAGGCCCGAACATCCCTAGTCATGTCTGAGACAATAGACTCTCTTAGTGACACAAAACATCTATAATATATAATATAAAGAAGGCACCTTTCCAAGCATGGGCATTTGAACGTTTAAAGATGCCATGCTTCAAGCATCAACAGTTCTCTGATCTGATTACACATCTCTATTTAAATGAAAACATTAAACACCAAAGAGTAATGCTTCAAGCGGTAAATGTGGGCCCTCCCCTAGAAAACAAATTCTCATTCCTTTTTAAAAGGCCTAAGTTCTTGGAGCCAAAACACTATAAACAGTATCATGTCATGGAAAGGATGGTTTAGTACCTGGGTTTTGTTGTGTTAAATAAATGAAGCATGAAGTTTACACATTCATGTGGGTGTCATGGTGTAACTCAATCTCAGAAAGCTCATTCATTAAACAATTGATGTTGGGGTAGATACATTCCAGAAGATTGAGGTTAACAATGCACTTCTATAAAATTACCAACATTGTTGACAAAGAAGAGAAGTATTGCCACATCTATGAAAACAAATGAAGACAAACACCAGCCATTCATATGAGGTACCTTGAATTTGAATTATCTCACTCTTCTCTTTCTAGATTGAGTCCAGAAAATTCTCTCCTAACCCCAATGGAATCTTCTTTGCCTACTCCTATTTCTCTAATTTCATCCCCAAATTCCTTCTGCTTTTAAAGTTATGTTGTATTGTACATAAGCCACTCTTTATATTGATTCTATAATATTCCCCAAAGGTGGTGTGCTGAAGGCTGTACTGATAGGTGGAAGGCCTTGAGACAGTGAGTATATCATGAGTACTCTGGCATCATCAGGGGACTGATCCAATGATTCATACCTTGGTGGGCTGCTGGGTACTTACAGAAACCTGGGAGGTTGGACTTAGTTAAAGAGAGTGGGTTCTTGAAGGCATGCTCCTGGGGATTGTGTCAGGATACATTTGCAAGTAGCAGGCCCAGTATTGGAAGCCAGGGCCTGCATTCCTGAGCCCTAAAGCACCCTCCTTCCCACTGAGCACACCATGGAGGCATAATCTATTTTCTCCATTTACTTGCTTTTCGATGTTTCGTGTAACATGGTAATCATGGGTGATTTTAGCCAAAAGAAAAAAAAAAGCCATAAAAATGGACAAAAGCAGTTGACAGCCCGATGGTTCCAGCAAAAAGGCATCTATCCCAGATAACTCACCAGCTCTATCTTTTATCATATAGTCAGACACCAAGAGATGTCATCTCTGAGCCAGACTGTTTATGAACACTGCCCTAGCCTAAGAGATAGCTGTAACTAGTCACCGCCACCCCCACCCCCCCTGTCTCCACTCTATTCCCATCCCATAGCATGTCTACACATTACAAATTGATGATATCAAGGGTCCTAGTGTGGATTAAGGCAATGTAGTACAATAAAACGATTTTTGTCTCTCTTGTCTCAAAATTAAAGCTCACTGAGAGAGAAACTGTATGTCATACAGTCTATGGAAGTGGACTTTTGGTGGGTTTTTTTGTTTGTTTGTTTGTTTGTTTGTTTTTGGTCTACTGTGTTGCCTTTTAAAAAATGGGTTCTCAGCCAGATGTGGTGGTGTGCACCTTCAATCTCAGCACTCAGGAGGCAGAGGTAGGAGGATTGCTGTGAGTTCAAGGCCAACCTGGATCTACAGAGTGAGTTTCAAGTCAGCCTGGGATAGGGTGAGACTCTGCCTCAAAAAAAAAAAAAAATGGTTCTCAAGACGAAATTAGTTAAATGGGGAACTTGTCTCTTTCAGCCAAGAGTAAGGCGATGCTAATTGGTAGAATATTCTGAGCATACGGTGAGGTAGATATATGAGAAAATTTGCATATAAATATTTGTAATTTCCCCTCTAATTCTGAACTGTAAGAAATGTGCTCATGCCCTATAAGTGACAGAAGGCCAGACTACCTGAATCAAGCCTGCAGATGAGACTTCTGTGGCAGTTAGATCAAGGGTAGCAGTGGCTGAAATTTGTGGATCTGCTTCATTGTGGACTGAAATCCTGGGTACTTTCTACTCTTCTCCTCACTCTACTCAGTGCATGCACTTTTCCTCTGTGTCATTTTACATTTGAACATCGGCTCTGAGCAGCCCATCCACATCAGGATAGGAAGAAGGGAAAGGAGACCAGCAACCATCTCTTTGATCAGGAGAGGAACACTTTACCAGAAGCCCCAACAAGCACTTCACACAAGCTTTTACTTGCATATTACAGTCAGCATTTGCCAACCTCTCACCCATCCAAACAGAAAGTTGGAGAAGAAAGACAGCTTTGCCAGGCTCTTCAGGGAAAAGAGACAAAGGGAAAAGAAGTTAGCAAAGAAGTTGGCCAACCAACAGTGCTTGTCCTAGGTTCTTCCCTTCCTATCGTCTTTGGCCCCCACAAGAGCTCAGCGAAATCCATCTCTTCACCATCTCTTACCAGTCAACATATCAAAACTAGTTCCAAGGAAAGAATATGAAGCTTATGCTGACTTCTAAGTTTCAGTGACAACTCTAGTATCTCCATTAGTGTCTCTCACCACATTCACTATTTGCATTTTAAGTAGGACCATTCTTTGTTTTGCTAGACTGCCCATTGAGAATATTTATTGTCATTCCTGCCCCCTTCTTTGATGGATTATGGCAATGGAAGGTCTCTTCTCTGAGCAGAAGAAAGCAGAAAGCGCATAAGTAAGATGTTAAAAAAATTGTGTAAGAAATTGAGTTAGGAAAGACTGTAGAAAGGAAAGTTTGGTGGTTTAATAAGACCTTAGAACACCTGAGAAGTTAATGCCCTCCGAAAAAAGAGAAAAACCTAAATAACTTTCCTTCACCATCTGCTTTTAGCTCTTAAGATAGAAGAGATTATCTGGGGTCCTTGTCTGACTGACATCACTTCATTCTACATTCTATCAAAGATCACAAATGGAATCAGAACAGGATCAGTAAAGGTTTACAATTCTATTTAGAGAATGGCTAAACCGACACGCACGCGTGCACGCACACATGTGTGTGTACATGCGTATGGATGCTTTCAGACTTGTAAAATGTTTCATTGCAACATTGCCCATCTACCATTTATTTACTGCACATAATTACAGTTTTCTTTTCTGATTGAAAATCATTTGGGTCTAGGGACTTAAGCTAGGTGGTCTCCAGGGGTACTTACAGCTCAGAGAAGCTTCTGTTCTTTCACATGTTCGGTTGCTGAGGGAATGGCAGGTGATAGAGAGAGGATTGCCCAGCCTGCGGTCAGAGCTGTGGGCACATGAGGAGTGTGATGCCACCAAGTCATAACCATAAAACAGTTATAAATATATTGTCCTCCAAAGAGCTCAAAGCTCACATTACCTTATAGGAGTATTTCTTTCCATGATTGCAATAAGTGGGTAGGGGTTAAGTATGCTTATCGCCATGACAATGACAATGAAAAGCATTGGTTTTAGGTGGCTTGGTCAGTCACACCATTTATCACGGGGTTAACTGAGCTGAGCCGTCCAGGGAGAGGGTTCTGTTCTGATCTCTTAAAGAAAAAAACAAACTCTAATGGCAGCTTTCTGCAAAGTTGAAGAGCAAAAATTACAATCAAATACAATTCCTTTGTACAATATTCTTGATGTGTTCTTTCAGACTTGATCTTTTGTTATTAACAATGAAGTTTAGCACTTATGAAGCTCCTTTAATCCACAAAGCCCTTTTCAAATGTTAACTAATTAAAAATCAGAAGTACCCTGGGAATAAGAAAGAAAATTATTATATTAGAAACTATGTGCTTTCTGTAACATGTACATTAAATACTTTATTTTGAGTTCCTCAGAATATTAGTGACACAGGAAATTTAATTTTCACTAATTGTCTTCTTTACATAACACAGTAGAAAGTGATAATGAAAGTATTGATTAGATATTATGAGTTTGTTCATTTCAATGAAATAATACAGCCTTGAGACTCTTAATGCCTACTTGGTGTGACAAAGCATGATTTGAAGGCATAATACAGTAGAATCAGAAATTGGATCGTTTTCAATCAGCCATTGAGAGAAGGTTAAAAAAATCATCAATAATAATAAAAATCACTAACATTTATCGAGTGTACCCTATGTCAGACAATTCTAAGTGGTTTACATTTATTAGCTTATTTAATTCTGCAAAAACCCTATAATAAAGGACACATTCCCATTTCACAGATGAAAAAATGTGGGGAAAGACGCTGAGTGTCTTGGACATTAGGTGAGACAGATGACAGCTTAGGCTCCCTGGCACCAAAGTCCATGTTATGAAACCTCCTAGCCTACTGTGAAATTAGCAATGCAGGGTGAAGATTTTAAAGAAGATTGCAAGATAAAAGCCTATGGGCAGTTGCTAGGATACATCCTGTCCAGGTACCGCATAAGTCTTAAACATATTTAACTATAAATATAGAAAATGAGCTAATGTTCTGGCACCATTTCAGATTTTTTTTAAAAAAATGATAGATTTCATACTTTCAAAATGATTTTAATGCTTGATAATTAGTTTAAATGCACATATATTAAAAGTATTCTCCAACACTAACCACCGTTAAATTTTTGAATTTTTAATTTGTCAATTTGTCTGTTAATAACTTCTAAAACAACTGTTAAATCTAACACTGAGTGGGGGAAAATGCCATATGTAAAAAAAGTTCTGTAGATATGTAAAACTAAAGTGTGTATGTGTGTTTGTGTGTGTGTGTGTTATGTGTTATATAACATAAGTTAAGATCAACTAGAATAAAATGCTCACATGAGAAAGAAACCAATTCTAACTAGCTTTGGTCAACATACACTGCTTCACATATTATAATAAGCATTCACCACACAAACAGTAATTATTAAGCATTTGCTATGAAGCTTTGACAAGAAATAAAAAAGAATGTTTTAAAAATTAGTCTAGCATCTTATCTATATTTGACTGTATTACTACAAACATCTCTATAGAAAAAGAAATACTCATTTATGATGATTTAATGTGCCAAGATATATAATTTAAGATGTAAATGGAATCAAAGTATAGAATCATAGTGGTTTGAATAAGATGTGCCTCTTCCCTAAGGCCTGGGAATGTAGTTCAGTGGTAGAGTGAATCAGATGTCCCCTATAAACTCATGAGTTCAGAATGCTTGGTCCCAAGATTGAGCCTTGTTGGGAGAGGTGCACTGTTGGGAGCGGGCTTTGGGATATTATAGCCAGCTCCCTCTTGCCAAAGATTGGTTCACTCTCTTGCTGCCATTTCCTACCTGCTGTGGCAGAAGTGATGTCCAGCTTCTGCTCATGCCATGCTTTCTCTGCCATCATAAAGCTTCTCTTCAAGACTGCAAACCAAAATAAAAACTTTATTTCCTGGCTGAAGAGATGGCTCAGAGGTTAAAGCACTTGCCTGGGAAGCCTAACACCTGGGTTCAATTCCCCAGCACGTACATAAAGCCAGATACACAAAATAGCACATGCGTCTGCAGTTCACTTGCAGCAGCTGGAGACCCTGGTATGCCCATTCTCTTGGTCTCTCTATATCTCTCTCTCTTGGTCTCTCTACTCTCTCTCTCTCTCTCTATGCTTGCAGATAAATAGATAAATAATACTAAAAATAGAAAGGAAGGAAGGAAGGAAGGAAGGAAGGAAGGAAAGAAAAACTTTCTTCCCATCAGTTGCTTTTGGTCAGGTGCTTTGTCCCAGCAACAAGAAGGTAACCAACAAATATCAAACTTTGTAAAAATAGATTTATACCAAAGTGACCTGGAATATTTCTTTTAATAAAATAAGGAAAGAAAGATAAATGATGAATGTTACCTCTGTCCCCAGTGTTATGGCAGTATTTCTTTATATTATCAACATTTAGTCATCTTGGGAAAAGTTACAGAACTCTCATTTCCTTGTTGAATCACGTCAAAACAAATTCTTCCAGCACTTTTCTACTTATTTTCTCTTCCTTCTCTTACTATAATGATTTCCTTCACCTAAGCACTCCAAAAATTAAGGGGCATACATACATGGCCAAAAGCATAAGAAAATATCAAAAAGCAATTTTGATATTATATAACTTAGTGGAAAGACATACATTAGACTTTTTTGTTGCACTTACACAACACTTGATTATAAATTCCATCCTTTTTCTATATCCCCGGCATGTGCTCTCAGGGCAGTTCAAACAAAACAATTAGGCATAGGGTTTACAAATGCCAATGAGAAATGAGGAGTCTTATTAGCTTAATGTCAGCCTTTTTAGCCCTTAACATTGAGTACTTTCCTTTACTTTGTTACAAAGACAACCATTTTAAAGGTATGTGTCAAGATAAGAACAATAAGATTTAGAAATTATTAAGATAGCACACCAAAAAAATCACTGAGACATTGTACATTTTACTTTTGAAGTAGAAAGATTTTCTTTCACTTTCAATTTGTTTCTGAACTACGACTTTGGGAATTAGAAACCGTGTACCTAACACACAGGCTACGTAAGGCCAGTGGACATAACGCCACTCATGGGCACTTGTAAATCTTCAGCCAAAATTCTCTAATCCACATTATGGAACCCAACCATCAAACAAATCTTCCAATTTAAGAGTCAGTCATTTTGATAAGAGTACCAAATTTGGTGATGTTAACAGAAAGTTGCAATAAAAAAAGGGAAATGTGACAAAATAGCAGGGCACACTATATTCTAACTTGTCTCACTGGGGAATTAATGTGCTAGAATGTTTGATCACAATCTAGTTGTTAAGTGAAATGATTGTGTGACAAAGGAGCATAAACTAAATGTCACAAGGACTATGAAGTTTCACGCCCAAAAAGGACATGTTATTAGAATTATAGTTCCCTGGTTTCATGGTAAGAAGAAATATGTTTAATAATGTATATTGGTTTGATATAAAAGTAGCATTTCCTATTTGTGTCTGTAGAGTTGTACTATGGAATTATATGTGGGTTATATACATAAGCATATAGAAAGTATATATGTGTAATATATATTTTTTCTTGTCCAGCTTTTCTCACCTTTCATCTCATTGCATTTTTCCTCAGGAAGTTCTTTGAACATATTAGGGGATCCTCTTCGGCTACACATCCCATCAAAAAGAAGTAAAGTGGTGAAGTAAGGATTATCCACCTGAATGTGCTACAGATATACAAGACTTGTATTTATCCTTCCCACAAAAGTCCTTATCACCATATTATTGATCATCTGAGCTTTGCCATATAAATAATAGTGTGGCATGAAGGTTCATTGGTCATTATGTTGCAGATAACTCAAATGGAATTAATCAATGAAAGAATCTTATTAGGGTTTAGGAGGCTAGATTGAACTGCTTAGTTGATTTTACCAATGAGCCAACTTGTCTCTGCTTTCCACATTTACCTTTCCTATGTTGATTTTATCATCCAGGTCCACCTATTGCTCTCTAATGGCCCCATCTGCAGCAGGTACAGGCTGGACATCTTGATATCACCCCATCCAAGAAAAAGAATGATTCCATATGTCACATAGAGATTTTTTGATTGAGGGTCCCCATTGGTCTAGGTTGGGTCTCAAGCCACTAAGACAATCACAGGGCCATATGAATGAGATATTGATGAAACAATTATGGCCCAGTCCAGGGCTAAGAATAGAGTAAATCTTACCAGCCAATCCACTGACGAGGACCAGAGGGAGATAGGACAAAATGAAATGGAATAATAAAATAAAATAGTAAAATATATCCTTTATGCCATATTTTCCAATGCAATTGGCTCAATCAGAACTTTTTTACCCACAAACTTCACAAAATAAAATGAGAAATGTGGAAATTGGTAAATAATTCATTAAGTAAACAGACAATTAAGTTTTGAGTCCTCAAGCTAAGGAAAGAAAATCTGAAACTGATCCAACAGACTTAATAGGAAAAATTGTAAAAAAGTTATTGTCTGTATTATTTTTCTTTTTCATAAAGATAAAGATACTCTACTTCTAGATTTCTCTCCCTGTGATGAGTCCTTCTTGCTATTAGACTTCCTGTCCCATTATAGATCAAGGCTAGAATATGCTACCACTATGGTGGAGTGGCAGAATTAGCCTGGCCTCTTGCCTAAGCATCTTGTCACTCATAAGCATAACAACCACAACAAGGGCCAACTTCCACTGACTGCTTACTATGAGCCAGACAGTGTGCTAAGAGCTTTATATGTATGCTTTCATTTAAGTTTCGCAGCTCCACAGGGCGGTAGTTATTATTATCCTCGTTTTACTGATGAGGAAATGAAACTGAGTTGCTTCTCTCTCAGGTCAAAGCCTGTAAGTAGTGCAGAAGTCTCTCTGTCTCCACATAGGGAACAGCACAGTATCTCTCTAAAGAGCCAATTACATAACTCTTAGATGAGTTATTCTTCCTTGTTTTTTTTTTTAGAAAAGAATCATTTTTCTTGAGGACCTATTCATTTACTCTTTAAGGATAGCGACTATGTCTTATGTTTTTTACATGTCTAATTCAGCTACCCAAAACTATAATCATACTTGGTACATTGAACTATGTTAATCAGTGGATTGATCTGGACAAAAGTAGTTGTAAACTACTGTTCAAGTCTATCATCTCTCCGATTTACAATAGACCTAGTTGAGTCTTACAGGTTTTGGCATGTGAGGTTGCTATCAACTCTATCTTTACTATTAAGCCCTGTATCGGTTAGCTATTACCCTATAACAATTCACCCCAGTAGTCACATCAGAGAAAAATATGTATTGATTTGTTTTGTCACATGTCTATAGATTAGATAGTTTCCTTATTTCAGAGTGGACTCAGCCTGCCCTGCCCTCTGTGGAAGAGAGAGTTGCTTCTCAAGACTTATCTTGATGAAAGCATAAGATCAAAAGAGAAAATCCTAGTGTGGACACAGAAGCCTTGTTTCCTCACATCCTGCTAACTGCCATCCCTTTGACCAAAGCGAGTCACATCACTGAGATCAACATCAGTGTCTCCAATGGAGATTTTTGAAGGTAGAGAGATAGAGATTAGCTAATGTCTAAATAATTTACCACATCTCTCCAAATAAAGGATGAGGAATGATATTAACACCCATAGAGCACATACCAATTTACTCAGCAATTTAGGAATTATTATGGAATAGGTTCAATGTAAGGATTGTTATGCTAGAACCTGAGATGATATCAATAAACTAAAGCCTAGCAGCAAAGCCAATGCTATTTCCTTGTGAATCCCAATAGAAATTTTATTAGGAGATATACTATTTCTTATTTTTCAGCTGAAGAAACTTAGGGCATCAAAAGACTCAATAAGTCAAAGCCACCCAGATAACAAGTAGCAAATGTAGCAAAAAGAGGAATACCAAAACTGTGAGTAGAGTCAAAATTCTTTCAACTTTATTAATTTGGTTTTCTAATAATAGATTAACTTCTGTATGGCTTCAAAATGCATAATAAAAAGCAGACCAATCCAGGTATGGTGGCACATGCCTGTAATTCCAGCAGTTAGGAGGCTGAGGCAGGAGGACCTTGAGTTCAAAGCCATCCTAATCTTCATAGTAAGTTCCATGCCAGCTTGAGAAAGACCCTATATCAAAAATCTAGGCAAGTAGAATCCATTATTCTACAGATTTACTCCTTTTCCAGTCATGTGCATCTATTGCCTCCATATCTAGTGTCAAATCTAATGTGTAGCAGTCAGAGAGAGAAGACGGACGCAAAGTAGGGAAGACCAGAGACCAACTGGAAACTATCAGGAAAACTTGAAATGTCAGCTAATCCCTCACAACTTTCAGAGCCAACTGGTCAATTTGTGGAATAAACCAATGGTGGCACTTAGTCCCTGATTCTCAGAATCTGGAAGAGTCATTAGTAGAAGCCAAGGAGCCATGGACCCAGCACCTGCCTATGCCAAAAGCAGACTTGGTACAACGTGCAAACTGCAACAGTTCCCACCCCACACAATCTTCAGACTCTAAATATAGCTGCCTTTCACTTATGCCTTAACCTGAACAAAGAATTCTTATGACCAAGCCTAACCTGGAATCATATGGGAATAAAATTCAGAAAAATTCCCTTGGAATGATACAAACTAATCATGTGTGTTGCGGTCAGCTTCTTAGTTGCTGCGGAGAAAGAACCCAAACAAAAGCGGCTTGTGGAGGAATGGTTTATTTGGCTTACGGACTCCAGGGGAGACTCCATCCTGGCAGGGAAAACAATGGCATGAGCAGAGGGCTGGACATCACCTCTGCCACAGCACTGCAAACAGCGGCAGGAAGGTGTGCCAAACACTGGCAAGGGGAAGCTGGCTTATAACCCCCAAAAGCCCGCCCCCAACAACACAGCTCTAGCAAGGTTGTAAAACCCAAACTGCGATCAGCTGAGGATCAATCTATCAGAACACATTCATTTGTCTGTGGGGGACACCTGGATCAAACCATGACAGTCCGCCCCTGGCCCCCACAAACTAATAATCATACATGATGTAAATACAATGCATTCAGCTCAACTCTTAAGTCCCCACAGCTTTCAACTGATCCATAAGACCAAAAATAAATCCATAATGGCACAGAACATTCACAATGCAAAACATGAGGCACAGCAAAAAAAGACTGACCAATACAATACAAGATTTAAAACAAACAGGGCACCATCAATCTCTAACTCCAAGTTCAATGATTCTAACCAATAACACAAGTCTCTTGGAGATTTAATTCCGCCCCTCCAGCTCAGCTACTCACAGTCCGGGAAAACTTCAGGTGCTGGCAGCTCGCCTTGGCACCTATCCATAGTCCTGGAATTCTTTGGGTCTCCATTGCAACCCACATTTCATCCTCATGGCTCCATCGGGCTCCATGCAGGCAACCTTGCACACCTGCTTCACATGCGGATGGCCATTTTTCAAAAACAAAACTGTGTTGCAAATCCAATGACCAGAGCCCAAACAAAAGCTGCTTGAAGTTCTAATTCCTGAATTGCCATCAGCTGAGGATCGATCTATCAGAACACATTCATTTGTTTGTGGGGGACACCTGGATCAAACCATGACAATGTGTTAGAACTTTTACTGAAAGTTAATTTCTGATTTTAAGTAGGAAATTATGAAATAAAGTATTTTAGTAGAACTTTCAAGTGCTATAGAGAGGTAAATATTAGATCGTATCAAAGGATTCATGTCCAAGAGCTCTTTTCCCCACTCCTCTCCATTTTCAATTTTTGGGCTTATCCCTTCTAGGATGTGTGGCAGATTATTAACAGTTTTCATTTATTTAATACTGATATTTCATATGTAGGGAATTTGGAGACTGCTATTCCTCTGTATAATGCCACTCCAGTGTATACTATTTCATTACAGCTGATGGAAATCTAACATAATCTGCTTAAGCAGAAAAGAGGGAATCTACAAACTCATACACCTGGAAATTCAAGAATGATCCTTGCTTCAAACACAACTATTTTTGCACATCAGTTTGGGAGAGGAAACAGTAGCATTAAGGCAAACTTGTCATCTCTTAATTTGGCTAGTCTCTGTGTCATATTTTCCCACTGCAAAGGGACTCTCTCCACATATCAGAAAACATAAGTACCAAGTACCAATATTCCTAAGTACTTCTTGGGATATAAAAATGTAATAAACCCTCTACACACACACACACACACACACACACACACACACACACACACACACACACACACACTGAGAAGACCCCAAAGAGGGATTCTAAGTTATGTTTATGTCATATTCTCACAATCTGAATCAAATACAATAGGCAGAAAAATGTACCATGATTGGATAGGGTTTGGTTATTTGCTCAATCTTGTAGCTGAAGACTATCCATACTAGTAGGACTTAAATTTCATCAAAACCCTTGACAAGGGAAAGGAGCAACTCCTCAAAGACCATAGACATCCTGATTAGGCTGGAATGACTGGTGTCTATGGACTGGTATTTTAAAATCTAAACATTGTAAAGTTTCCTTTAAGTGAGAAAGGATGTGGCTATTTTTTCTTATGTAGCTATTTTTTCCCTTTTTCTAGAAAGCATGGAAGGGACATAAAGAAGCACCTTTATTAGTTTTCTGATAACAGATGGAGTGTAAAGGGAAAAATAGCACATATTGGCAATAGAACCGAATGCAATTTTCTATAGATAGCACTGGCCTGCTAGTGTCCCAATTTAAAACACATTCAAAAAATTGCCACCAGATGAACTTTAGAGCCAGCTTTGGCTTTGAGGAAAATAAGATAATTCTAATGTCCAATATAACCTAGAATGGTTTGCTTTTGCTTGGGTTTTTTTAAATTAGTAATCATATATGCAACTGCTATCCCTTGGCCATGTCCAGTTTACATTTTTATACCTCTCCACCAATATATATGTACATACAGATACAGGGGCTTCCAAATAGTGAAGAATACCTGCTAACTGTAATGGATTTTTACTGTCAGGTAAATTGATAAAAGATAATTTTTATAGCATGGTTAAAATTCTTTTCCTTAATGGTCTTGTTCCAAGACAGAATGTGAATCTGAAGTAATAACACTGAAATTGGTTTACATTGAAAAGTACTACTGGGTTTCTTCTTTCACGTTCTTTAGCAGGGCTAGGAGGTAGCAATGCAGTGAGGCAGCACCAGAGATAGCAAAAGAAATGACAGACGTCCTTGCCTTGGATAGCTCTAGTGAAGCAGAGGAAGATTTAAGAAACACAGGAACTACTATGACAACAGACAGGCCAACTGTCTAGTTTTTTTTTGGGGGGGGGAATGTCATAGAAAGTCTTGTAGATGGAATTTTTAATGGATACAGAAGAGTTTTCTAATCAGAAACCTAGATGAATGTTTAATGGAGACAAGAGAAGTCTTCTAGTCAGGAAGAAAAGACAGTGTACAATATTACAAATTTTTTTGAAATTACTTGGCCACTGGCAGGACAAGGGGAAAGGGACAGGAATTCTCAAGAAGCTAACAACAGTGACAACAGAATGGGATGGAAAATGTGTGTCCCGACAAAGGATTTGGAAAGATCACTATGGAAAAGAGTGCATGACACATGGGAAAGAAACTGGTACCATGAGATTGTGCAGAAGGCTGGCAAGGGGCCTAAAGGAAGGAGTCGAATCTATACAGTCTTCCAGAAGTTAGAATGGAAATTTTGTCATAGAATGAAGAGGGCAGCTAAGAAGAAGGGAAGAAACAAAATACCTATCACGTGTAGGAGACTATTTGGATAAAGTGAGCATGAAAGATACAGTGAAAGAAAAGAAGAAACAGACAAGGGCCAGAGAGCAGGGCCGGGTGCATTTGGAGAGGGGTTGGAGTTTTGACTGCCTATGTGTTAATTTGGTGTTCCATTGCAAATAGTTTTACCTATAGTACATTATTCCTTGCTATAGATTAATGCCACTTATAAATCTATTCATTGAGTTAGTATGCAGACTATTTTATTTATTTTTTTTTTTTTTGGTTTTTCGAAGTAGGGTCTTGCTCTAGCCCAGGCTGACCTGGAATTCACTATGTAGTCTCAGGGTGGCCTTGACCTCATGACGATCCTCCTACCTCTGCCTCCCGAGTGCTGGGATTAAAGGTGTGCACCACCACACCCGGCTCTCTATACAAACTATTAAATAGCAGTAGAGAGCAAATCATTTGTTACTATATTGTTACTGTATGCAGAGTATAATATTTTGAGCAGTGTTGATCTCATTATATTTAATATTCTATCTTCCTGAGTAGTGTATTCCTTACAGTTGTTTTTGGAAAAAAAACTGTCTGCAATGTACGTTACTGAACAATATTTGGAGACAGTTTTCCTAATTTCAACTAAGAATTTCTCAAATAAAGCAAAGAACCGATATTTCCTAGTGACCATTTTTTTTGTGTGTGGATGTATTTTCATCTATAGAAGTATTAGCATGAAACCTCTTTTAGGGGCTGAGAAGATGTCTCCACAGTTAAAGACACTTGCTTACAAAGCGGCTGCCTTGCTGGGTTCGATACTCCAGCACCTATGTAAAGCCAGATACAAAAAGTGGTGCAAAATATGTCATTCATTTGCAATGGAAAGAGATCTTTGTACACACACATGCACACACACACGCACATGCATACATTTATAACCTTTTTAAAATATGTAAAACGTAAGGACTAAAGATTCTATTGGGTTAGGGTTAAAATGTTATTCACCAGAAACAATAATATCTGCCTGCACTTGAATATGTGTAACATTTTTCAGTAATATTATAAGAAACTTGCTTACTACCACAACTTTCGCAGTGATCTTAGATAAAGCATTAAGATGTATTATGAGAGAAAAGGCTAAGTTTTCTCACTATGTACTAGGGGAGGGGGTGTGAGTGTCTAGTCTTATTTCACACTGAGTCTTTTTCATTTTCTTTTCTTAATGCATTCAGAAGTTGTTAGAGTTCCTTATATAAAAAATATGATTGATTGTTACAGTGACAGTAATTGCATTTGACTAAAAGTAACCATTATAGTAATTTTCTTCAGGAAAGAGAAAGCTAACTAACTAAAGTAGCTAGTTACTTCCTCAAACATTAACGGTGAACATTTTAAACATGAAAATACTTAAAAAAGGAAAGTACAGATTGAAGAACATAAAATATCGTGCAATATTTGTAAAAACTACTTCCATTAAGTGGCTCACAATTTTATGTGACTGTTAATCATAAGTTAGGTGAAGCAAAATAAGGGGAAAAGGTAAAATCTCTACACAAGTGGATCAATTAAACAAAGTCCTCAATTGGAGCCTTTTAAAAAGTAACTGTCAGATATATTTTCATTTCTAAACTATAGAAGGTAATGACTCTTTAAAATCAGAAGATTTATTCATATCATGTCCTTGGAAGATTGAATCAAATGAATCTATGAAGATATTACTACTGCAAAAAAAGGAGAAAAAACAATTACACATGTGTATAGACAGAATAATGTTGCATATAATAACAACTTGTACATGTTAAATTACAAATGAAATAGCATTAGCATTTAATTTTGTGTATTCCACTGCATACCTGAATACTAATTAGCAACTAGAATAAGAAATGTGAGGAACTACATGTATTAATGAAATCTTAGTACAGTGTTTGTTCTTCATAGACTAGGAATTTAATATGAATTGCATACTGGGAAAAACTAGTTCATTGTTTTTACAGTTCTTTTTCTAAAATTATTTTTTGTATTCTTGAAACAACATATTAACTTAAATATTGCTCAAAAGTAATTGCCATGTTAGCTAAATCTGGAATTACTTTCTTCAGTTTTGTGACAATTTTGATCATATTCACCCTTATTTCTCTCTCTTATTCCCCTCATGCTCTTGTCAGACCTCTACTTATTCCTAATTAGTCCCCTTCTAATTTTTGTTGTTCTTTTATGACCTACTGGGTTAAATTAGGGTTGCTTGCAAAAGCATAGATTGGGGGAGTGGTTACGTACTGGCACACAGGCCACTTACCAAAGATTATACCACTGAAGAAAATGACTTCCCCTCCCTCAACAGTTTTTACCTATCAATAGGGGGAACAGGGGGAATGAGATAGGAACAGGGAGAAACCTCCTGAACAAACCTCCAATAGCCCAGGAAGTGCAACAATCACTTAACCAATGGGATCTCATCAAGCTAAAAAGCTTCTGTACAGACAAGCTTACCATACTCAAAGCCAATAGACCACCATCAAACTGGGAGTTAATCTTTGCCAGCTACAATACAGATAGAGGTATAATATCTAGAATGTACAAAGAACACAAAAAAATAAATAAATAATTATCAAACAGCCCTCTCACAAAATGGGGAACTGAACTCAACAGGGAAATCACAGAGGAAGAAATACAAATGGCCAACTTCCATTTGAGAAAATGTTCAATGTCATTAATGATCAGAGAAATGCAAATCTAAACAACAATGAGATTCCATCTAACTCCAGTCAGAATGACAATCATTAAAAAATCTACCAACAGTAGATGCTGGTGAGGATGTGGGGGAAAGGGGACCCTCATTCACTGCTGGTGGGAATGCAAACTTGTACAACCATGATGGAAAGCAGTGTGGAGGCTCCTGAACAGGATGGATATAGAGCTACCAGCAGACCCAGCTATCCTTCTACTGGGCATCTACCCTCAAGTTTCCCCACCAAAGCACAACCATGTTTATAGCAGCTCAATTCATATAGCAAGGAATTGGAATCAACCCAAATCCCCATCACTGGATGAATGGATATCAAAGTTGTGATACATATACACTATGGAATTCTATGCAGCTGAAAGTAAAAATGACATAATGAAATTTAAAGATAAATGGATGGACTTGGAGCAGATCATTCTTAGCGACCTAACACAAGAGCAGAGAGCCAAGTGCCGCATATTTCCCCTCATATGTGGTTCCTAACCATGTTAAACCGGAACAAAAGAAAATCCATCAGTGAATGGAGAGTTTGTAAAAGGGTATGGAATGAATTGTGGGGGAGGATGGGAGGGCAGGAGGGAATGGGAGGGTAGGTGGATTCATATAGTAAACTAAACTAATAATGAATTGACACCATAAAACCCTAGCTTTATTATACAGTAAGCTACTGAGGAAGCTGAGGGCAGCACCTGGTATGAGGGGCCATGAACAGAATGGGAGGACTCCTAAACCCAAGAATAATTGCTCAGGCCTATATCTCCCTGTCCCAGTTATTGGTTCCTTCCCACACTGAGCTATTGATCAAGAGACCCATGAGGTCCCCAAAATGTGATAGACTTCTGTCAAAGCTCTTGACTACCTGCCCCAGGCCTAAGGTAAGACCCTATTGCTGAAGAAATCACAGAGTGTCATCAAACAACACCCAGAGATCCTGCTAGATCCAGAATGGTAACCAGCTCCCAGATGGTAGCATGTGTAGCACTGGAAGGTGTTGAATGAGCTGCCAGGGGAAACTGGTCAATGATGTTTGGAGAAAGCAGAGACCACTGATATGCAATATAGACAGTTGTCACAAGAATGCTGAACACATGGCTGTATGGAAGAGACCAGCAAGTC